>JBBPDJ010000021.1:1726604-1810002 GCA_037974625.1 Cucumis cinereus
TCCTCCACCTCCTCCCTCTCTCTCTCCCCCCCCCCCCACCACCACCACCACCACCACCGCCATGATCAAGACTCTCCCTCCTTTCTCCTCCACCGACAAGACGGCGGAGATCATGTCCAGATACCGCCCCATTGCCCCCAAACCCGAATCCCCTTTCCCCACCTCCGACCACTCTCTCAACAATATTCCCCATTCCTCCTCTTCTTCCTCCTCTTCCTCTTTTCTTCGAAATGTATGGCCTCAGTTACAAGCTAGACCCACTCGTACTCGTAAGAGATCTCGTCCTCCACCCATTTCCCCTCACTCCTTAAAACGAACAAGAACTACCCCTCCTCCTAATTTCTCCCTCCATCATCCTTTTCCTTCTTCTTTACTTCCTCATCTTTCTCTTCCTTCTGTTAATTCTGGGTTTCATGATTCCTCTTCTAATTCTAATCTTGTCACGCTTCCGCTTCTTCCTTCTGTTTCTGATGAAACTGAAACCACCCCTGTTTCTGAGATTAATTTCATTAAGTCTTTTGATGAAGAGAAGGGGGTGGAATTCAATGTTGTTAATGCTGTTGTCTCCGAAATTCCTCAAGAGAAGGATCTGTTGCAGCAACTTCAATGTCCGGTTTCCATTTCCAATGTTATAACTCCGCACCCTGTTCGTCCTGTTGGTTCCAGCATTCGCGTCGGTTGTATCAATGAAGCTCAAAACCCTGTCCACTCCAGTAATACTCCACAGCCGCCGAAGAAACCAGATGAAGTGGAAAAGGAGGTTGAATCCGAGGTGTTGCCGGCGGTTATATCGGATTCTAATAACAGAGTGAGAATGGCGAATTCGGCTTATAAGGAGATGGTTGGCCAACCAGAGTGCTTGTGGCTTGATTCGATGGTTACCGGGGATGAACGGCTCAAAGGTAGAAGAATCGGCGGTGAAGTGATGCTCCACCTCTCGGATGCGGCGGCTGTGCCTCAATCCTCAAATGGGTTCTCTTGTTGGGTGAGGATTGAATGGGGAAACAGTGACGGAAAGAAAAATTCCGTCACCGCCTTTTGCGATGTTATCAAACTTTCTTGCGTGTCTCGAGATTACCTCTTCACGTGGAGGTTCCATACTCAAACCAGAAATAATCATAACAATAATAATAATGCTTCCAACCCCATTTGTATCAATGTTTGATAATCAAATCAAAATGTATAAAGATGAAGAAGGAAAAACCTTTAGCCATAGCCTAGCTTAGTTTGTTCTGGGAAACCATATCTAGAAATTACGTATAATCGGTAAATGTTTATGTATATGTTAGTGTTATTAGAAGCTATTAATCATAAATATATACATAATGTTTGTTTAAGGTTGAAATTTCAACACCTGTTGTCTTGTAAATTGTGACGTCCAGACATGGACAAATTAACAAACGGCCTCTTTTGGAGCATGTTGATGTGTGATTAAATAACGGATGATCAATTAATACCTTGGCTTTTTACTTGCAAGTTTTATTTGAATTCACCAACCAAATCGAAAATCAGAGGGAGACCCACACGATTACTTCTTTTGTTTTGCAATTCAAATTTCAAAGGGAGTGGTGCTAAAGTTCAAAAAGGGAACAGCGTAAAAACAGGACTAAAATAAGGAAAAGAAAGCAGAGGACATAAAAAAAAAAAAAACAAGGCCTACGAGTGTAAGATCCTTTAATGGCTTCCTTCCAGCTGGCTCAAGTTTCCTTTCTCTTTGATGAGTTGGGTGTGGTGATGTTTGCAGTAAAGTCGTCCTTCATGTGCAATGTAATTTGATGGGCTGATTGTACATCCGCCATGGCAGCACTTGAAACAGCTCTTATGGTACGAAGTTCCATTCACTGAAACCTGAGAAAAAACCATTTCAAAAAATGATTTTAAATTCTACCCACTTCAAAATAGAGCATCTACATTTACAAAATTTAATTTCACCTCAGATTTACCTTCTCAGTTGGATAAACAGTCTTGTTACAGCCAAGACACTTATCTTTAGTACCGATGAACATACTTGCAACCTTAGTAGCTGTCGGTTTCTGTCAAATTTATTTTAAGTTGAAATTAAACACCAAACAGAGCATAACAGAGCATGATATAATTAATTAGCTACCTCAGAATCACCCGGTTTCTCCGGTTTCCCAATCTTTGGTGTTCCTAAAATCAAGATAAGAATGTTGTTGGTTTGATCTAATAAGAATGAGTTAAAGCGAAATTGTCTCATAATTTTGAACACTACCTTCAAAGCTTTTGTCTAAGCTTCCAGTTCTTTTAAAGAGCTGATCAAAGTGTGGGCGACAGTAAAGCACTCCTTCAAACGAATTGTAATTACTTAACTGCAAATCAGATCTGTAATCAGTGAATCGTTTAATTTTAAGCATAACCCACCAAAATAAAGCTTTCCAATTAGCGATCTGAAATCTGATTACAATGAAACGACAGAAGAGATCAGAGATTTGATTACCTTGAGGGTTCCATTGCAGTGGTGACAGCGGAAACAAGCTTTGTGGTAGACACGATTGTCAGCAGTGAGTTTGTCGACTAAATAGACAGTTTTGTCGCAGGCCATGCATTTCTGGGTGGTTCCTGCAAAAGCCATGGCAATTGCAAAAGAATCTTAGTTTCTTGGTGTGAAATTTGAGTCGGTGTTAGGAGGAAGAAGAAGACAATGTAAAGGAGATAAGGGAGAGGGCAGAGAGATAGAAATTGGGGTATGGATGCAACAGATATGGGTGTGTAGATAGATTCAAATAGTAGACAAATCTAAAGTTGAAGGGCATAAATGGTAATCAATTTGTCTGAATTTGCAAGCATCAAACCCAACCAACTACCCCTCTCTCTCTCTCTTTGATTTTTCCCCCCTTATTTCTTTGAATTAAATTGTTATTACTTCCATTGAAATTACCTAATCTATTAAGTATCATTATCAATGTTACATAGTAAAAACTAAATTTGTCACGGGCTAAGTCGTTGGATGAAACATGGTGTACGACTTAGTAACATTAAACCTTATGGTTACGGCATAAGAACTATATTGCACATTCCCTAGTGCAAGGTTCGATTACTACAAGTTATATTGCTTATTTAGTTTGTTTTCGAATCATGCATCAACGGTCCAAATATATAAAGTCCGACGATTTATAATTATATCATCTAAATAGCTTAAACTATGTTTATGTCCTATAACAGGTGCCTGTTTGTTTGGGTTGTAGAGGTGTGAAGTGGAGAGCAATGTGAAGGAATTTGGATGGGACCATGACAGTTTGGAGGGGGTGACAAAAGAATAAAAGTAATAATTGAAATGAAATTGAAAGATTCCTTCCCTGTTTATGTAACAATTAATCATGTGGAGGGGGGGGGGGGGGTATTGCTTTTGATTTGATTTCTCAGACTTTTGATTTCCCAAACCAACCATTTTGCTGATCTCATTTGGCTTGTCATCATTTTCATATGTTGGATTCTTCTACAAGTGAGAGTGTGAAAACATGAGCTACTTTGGATAATTATTCATGTACTGTTTGGACTAGTGAGTTATTATAGTTGAGTTATAATAGTTTGTATTTGAGATGTAGAATATTTTAGTTTGGATTATAATAATATGTGTTTGTGGTATATATTATTTTAGTTTGAGAAGTTATTAGTAAACACCGTAGCAAGTAATAAAGAAACGTTGAATGTCAAATAGTAAAAACTGTAGCAAATTAGGGATTTTGAAATAGTATTTACTGTATCTAATTGACAATTTTTAAATATTATTACTGTAGTTAGATATGGTTATTATAACCTTGCATACTCTCTACTCCAAACAACCCTTTAGGATTTAGGGTTTATTTTCTTTTATTTTTATACGATAATTTGCATATTTATCAATTACAATAGTTAAATTCAAAAAACAAAAACAAAATTTTAAAAGCTGTTTTTAAAAATTTTAAATCGTGGCTTGATTTTTTAAACAATTGGTAAAAAGTAGATAACAAAGAAAGAAAGTTTGAGGTCGAAGTGTTTATAGGCTTGATTTAAAAAGAAATGAAATGATTATCAAACTAGACTTAGTTTGTGCTTTTTAGTTTTTGGAAATGAAGCATGCAAACACTCTTTCCGTCTCTTAATTTCTTGTTTTCTTATTTACCTGTTACCCATAGTTTCAAAAAGCAAGTCATAAGTTGAAAACTAAAATGAAAAAAAATAGTTCTTAAAGATTTGTTTTTGTTTTTAAAATATAGTTAATAATTCGAATATCTTACTCAAGAAATGAAGAGAATTAATTTAAAAGTCTAAAAACTTAAAATAAAATGGTTATCATATCAATCATGAATTCTAAATTGATTTAAAAAAATGAAAATAAAATAATGGAATTTTCAAAAATCTTATCAAATAGTAAGGTTTTAAGTTTTCATTAGCATGTCGCATGCCAATATTTTAATCTAAGACAGTAAAACAATGGACAAAACATTATAAAAAGGAAAACAATAAAACATTACTAATATGAATGTAAATAATAAAGTATTTTTAACTTATTAAAAAAAGTAAGATATTTATTTATTAATTTAAATATATATTCTCTACAAAAATTGGGATGATTTTTCGAAATCACCATTTCAAATTTGGTCAAGGAATATTTAAAGGGAAAAGGGAAGGTAGCCGTGGAATGATTGGGTTGGCACAACGGATTTTTAATTCAATTCATCATCTTATATTTTATTTATTTATTTATTTTTAATTCTATGTTACAACAACATCTGGGCATTTGGTCTAGTGGTATGATTCTCGCTTTGGGTGCGAGAGGTCCCGAGTTCGATTCTCGGAATGCCCCTATTACTACTTTTTTTTTTCTTTTTTTTTACATATTTTAACTGCCATTTTACATTGGCTCAATCTTCTAAGCTATTAGGGTTGAAAGGGATCATCTTCCGGACAAATCTCGGTAGGGGCTTCGCGGGGAAGCGTGAATTTCGGTCAAAGAAATTGTACATACCGATTTCTGAAGGTGGGTAGTGATTACAGAGGTCGAAAGGCGGCGGTGACGTCATATTTGTGATTCTCTCTCTCTCTCACTCTAACACACTCGACGTGATTCAATTCGTTGTATCTCTGTAAGGTTGGTCTCTTTTAGGGTGGAGGAAAAGATTGCAAAACGAAGATGGTGTTTGGGCAAGTTGTAATCGGTCCGCCTGGTTCAGGAAAGACTACCTACTGTAATGGCATGTCTCAGTTTTTGCAACTCATCGGAAGGTACGAACTTTTCTTCAGTGTGCAGCATAGTAACCCATTGATTGAACTTAGGGCATCGGATGCTATTTGAGTATTTTGTCTTTCAATTACGTTCCTGACTTCTTGCTTGCTTGTAGGAAGGTTGCTGTTATCAACTTGGATCCTGCTAATGACTCATTACCGTATCCTCACTAATGCCTTTTCTTCCCAATCTCTTGTTCTCTGAGTCTCAACTTTTTAAGTGAAATGTATCCTTGATGTAAGTGTAGCTATGAATGTGCTGTAAACATCGAGGATCTGATCAAGTTAAGTGATGTGATGATGGAACATTCTCTTGGTCCTAATGGAGGTAGGTAGACCAAAGTCCTTGTTCATCTCTTTTTCTTCTAAAATTATTATGCCAGGTTCCCAAGAAGTCTAATTAATGTATGGTGATTAAAACATGTTCGGTTATGGATGAGAGATGATGATATGGACTAGAAAATCTCGTCTTGTATGAAAAACCTTTGGTCATTAATATAAAAAAGGGGAAGCAGTGACCTTATCTCAAGTTGAAAAATTTTAGGCTGAGAAATTTCTGTAATGTATTGTGGACATAATAGTAGGTGATCATATGGTGAGCTATTGACCAACGTAGTTCGTTTTTTGATATCTTTGATGGAATTACATATTTTTATGTTTTACAGGCTTGGTTTATTGCATGGATTATCTGGAGAAAAATTTAGATTGGTTGCAAGCTAGATTGGCACCTCTTTTGAAAGGTTGGTATAGTGCGTCAGTTTTTTTTTTCCCGACAACTGGGTTGATCAATCTATTTCCCACTTTCCTTAAATTCTTGTCAAAATATCAGGGAAATCTGTTATATGACGTCATATATGAATTTTGATTATGCTTTTTGCATATGCTATTCTGAGACGTGTATCATGAAAGTTAAGCTAAAGAATTGATATGTTTTTGAATTATCAATTGTATTTTATCTTTATAAATGCACCCTTTTCTTTTATCATTTGTTTTGCTCATAATAATTTTCTGCTGCTCATCAATGTGTAAGTGTATATATTTACAATGTGATTATTCATTAGATTGTGAATGTTGAAAGTTTGGTACAGGTGATTTCTTGTTTAATTGTTTTTTTGTTTGTGTTTGGACTTTTTATTTCTGTGGTTTACTATATTCATCAGCATCTTGGCACAGAATTTTCGGATTTCCACCTGATGATATCATCAATTTTTGCAGATCATTATCTCCTATTCGATTTTCCAGGGCAAGTTGAATTGTTTTCCCTACACTCCAATGCCAAGAATGTTATAATGAAACTCATTAAGAATTTGAATCTGAGGGTACAGGCTTCTGGACATATATGTATATTTGAACTTTTCCTTCATTTTTAGGGTCCATTTGATAACATTGGGTTTCTACTTTTCTGTCATTAGAAAATTAACTTATCTCTCTCGCTTAGAACATATTTGAAATCCTTGTTAAATTTTATAAACAAAAAAGTAGTTTTATTTTCTAAATAAAAACAAAACAAATAAATTATTGGTGAACAAGCCGAAACTATAAAAACAGAAAATCAGAAATGAATTGTTGTCAAATGGGCCCTAGTTTGTTACAAAATGCTATTAAAAAACATCTTTATAAGATTCTCCTTCTTCTACAGTTGACTGCAGTGCATTTAGTTGATGCTCATCTTTGCAGTGACCCTGGGAAGTATGTTAGTGCACTGCTGCTCTCTTTATCAACCATGTTGCATTTGGAGCTCCCACACGTTAATGTCTTATCTAAGATTGATTTAATTGAGAACTATGGAAGGCTAGGTATGTTTTTTTGTTTACGTTTGTGTCAGGTGAAAGCTGATCACGTTGGTAATTGTAATTGCTGCTTATTCCTTTTCATCTTACAGCTTTTAATCTTGACTTCTATACGGATGTGCAAGACTTATCATACCTGCAACATCATCTTGACCAAGATCCTCGCTCTGCCAAATACAGGTTTGATGTCTATTGCCACATTTTTATCCAAAGTTTGGATCTTTTCACTTTACATTTAATGGTTAATTGAAGTATAACTGTTATCTGAACTCTCAGACATTCATTGATCTTTTTATCTAACTAGAGCACTGACCTTATTGCTTCCCTCACTGTAGTCCGTCTTTCAAAATGATATTGATATGTTTATTATTGATCTATCCTCAAATCTTTTTCCTTCCAAAACGATAGCTACCTTTTATGACTGCAGAATTCATTTTGTCTCAGCATAATCTGTTGTGATACAAATGTCTACTTAGTATTTTCTCCACTCTCTGGAAGAGAGCTTAGCTTGCAAAGCTTTGCATGTGCTTTTAAACTGTCAAACACGGGTCTTGTTGATATTTATACCATTCATGTTGGAAGTTAATTGGTGATAACTTGTAACTTGTATGATCATTATAATAAAATAGGTGATGTGCAATTTTTATATTAATTTGATCTATAGAATCAATATACACCAATGGCTCTTTATTTCGGTGATCTTGTAAATTTAGTATCTCTATTCTTAAATGAATTATTATCTCTTTATTGCAGAAAGCTCACTAAGGAGCTTTGTGGTGTAATTGAAGATTTTGGTCTAGTCAATTTTACAACCTTAGATATCCAGGCAAGCCATTCCGTCCTTATTTTTTGCATATCATTGGGTCTATCCGAGGGCTTACTTCTCAAATCCTTATTCACAGGATAAAGAGAGTGTAGGAAATCTTGTTAAGCTATTAGACAAGACCAATGGGTACATTTTTGCTGGTATTGAAGCAAGTGCAGTTGAATTTAGCAAGATTGCAGTTGGTGCTACGGATTGGGACTATTACAGATATCCTTTTCTGCATACGATTTCTTTTTATATAATTCCTTCTATTTTTATTTTGTTAAATCGTCAATCAACCCAAAAGCTCAATGAGTTATGGTAACTTCAACAATTCTCTCACTTGTGGATTTGGAAATTTGGTAGTAGACCTAAACCCAACAATTGAAAAGAATATTAATTAGGAAGGAAATGACTTTACAAGGTTTTGATTCGAACACATGACCTACTACTCTAGCACACAATTGATTGTAATTGTCTTATTTGCTCTTCACCTCTCTTTTTAATGTTGATTTTGAAATTTACTTGAATAACCTGTCTGCCTGCCCACCCTCTTCAATTTCACAATCTACTCACCGGTTGAGTTGGCTAGTAAAAGAACTAATTTATTTTTTTATCTAAAAATCAGATCCAAAAGAATGTTTTGTTGCCAAGCTAGCCATATCATGAAGATTAGTAAAAGGGAATGTTCATTTCTGAAAGCCATTGACATTTTGGTGGTTTCTTTTCTTTGCTATATACCAAAACTTGGTTATTTTATATAGTAGGTATAAGCTCAACTGCTCAAGGGTTGTTCTGTTTTTCTTAGTAATGCATTGTGAGTTGATTTATTACGCTAAAGGAATGGTTGTCGAAGTTTGCTTAACTAAGTATTACAGTTGCAGCAGTGCAAGAGAAATACATGGATGATGAAACTCTCAACTCCAATGATTGATGACTAAGATTAATATAGATTTTCTGCTGAGAAAGTGCATGTATTGGTGAAACCAGTCACCTCCGCATTCACTTGCGTTGATTGTGCATAAGTTCCCAATGGTGGCCGTTGAACTGCAGCAATGTCTAGTGTGTAATCTCTTAGGCTGTGCAGCTGCTAATGTTCCTCTCAAGCTCTCAACTATGGCGCCTGGATTGCCATGTAGACCCCTCGAAACGACAAACTGGTAAGATGTTGAGAGAATTATAAGTGTGCAAATACCCTGCGGATAGCTTTTAAAAGCCATGTGATCCGGACTACTATATCTAGCCACTTGTTGAGTATGACTGTCTGTTATGCTCCATGGTGTGTGTCTGAGTTGAACATTAACAACTATTGTCTAATCCTTTGGTACCTATTTATGATTTTCCTCTCTTTTACTTTGTGTTTTTTCTTCAATTCATCAAACTCTCATACTTCAAATCAGTAGATGATTAATGCATCTGCCCACCCTCTTATTTCATAGGTCAATTATGAATGTTTTATTGCTCAGTTGGTGGGTTCAGCGAGAAGCTTGAATTTTGTGTGGTGAAGCAATGGATAATGGCGAATGGTCGTTATCTGTTGGAATGTGGTGGTTATGTGTTTGCGTTCTTTACTTGTCAATGTCTCTACGTTCATAATCTTTTCAACACGTGCATGTACTGGTGGCTCGTCTTTCAGTCTCTCACCTGCCCCTTCGGCTCAATTAAGAATCCATCACCATCATTTCCTAACTTTTATTCTATGGTTTGTATCGTTTCTTCTTCTTCTAGTCCATTAACTTGGCTTTTCTTTTAGAAACTATTTCTTGGTTTATGGTAGCTCTACAAATAGAAATACTTAAGTTCGATTTGTTGACGAGCGGTTCGGTCAGTATTGGTTTTAGAAAAATTCAAACTCTCAATCTTTTTTTAGAAGTTTCAAAGTGTTAAATTGATCCACGACTGATGCTCGGTTTGCACTCCTCTACGGATGAAATCAATTTGAACCTTTATTAAATCGATAATGGGCGATTTGGTGACGATTTGATTGGACAACCAACTTCGACCGATCTGTTACACGCGTAGGGGAGGAATAATGCTGCAGAACAAGAATTAGAGAAATGAAATGTATTTTTTATCTGATTGTAGATCCAAAAAATGACATTGTGAAAATGGTTGAATTTTTGTCTTGCTCTGTTCTTTTCTTATTATAATGTACTCTCTCTCCAAATTTCTGACGCCAAAAAACTAATGTTACGATGGAATTCAGTACATTGTTGATGAAATCAAAGTCAATTTAATTTTTTTAAAAAAATCATGGATGAAGGTAAATAGAACATGTCACATGTGTAATGGATTAACAATAATTTCCAAAGAAAATTCAAAATAAAATTCTTTAAAGTTATTTTAATTGCACAAATCTTTGTTAATCCATTATTAAATCCGAAAATAAGATTTCAAGTTATGCTGCTTGTTGACTAATTAAACCCTCCTCTCCAAGCTACAATATCAATTTATTTAATTAAACAAATATCATACCCATTCTCTCTTCCCCATCAAAGTCAAACAAATCAACACCTCAGGAAGCTTCTATACTCTTTGTAATCAAGATTTTTAATTTGACCAAACATTTTAGCTTGGATCTGGTCTTCTCTCATCCCCTCTATAAATCATTTATAAATTATTCAAAAAAATTCTCAATATAAACCCACAATTTTCTTCTCCATTTTTCACTCATAACAAACCACAACCCCCCCCCCCCCCCCCCCCCTTCTGTTCTTTTTTGTTTAACAAGTCAACCCTTTTCTTCTTCTTCTCCAAATGGCTCTTCATGAATCAGTATCCCCAAATTCCACTCCCAAAAAGTCCAGAAATGGACACAAAACCCATAACAAAGACAAGAAAAATCCTTACTCTGACCGTGGCCTCGACAAGTTCTCTGCTCTTTTAACGGATCTTGATGAAAAAAGGAAGAAAATTTACTCTCAAACTGACCCTGAAGAAATAGTTATGGTTCGTTTTGCTTACAAGAATTCAGATGAATGTGTTCCTGTTGTTGTGAAACAGAAGGACAAGAAAGAAGACAAGAACACGAATGATTCAGAAGCCATGGCAGTTAAGCCAAAACAGACCAAACAACCAACAACCAACAACAACAACAACCTCGTACGAGCCAGAAATTTGAGGAGATTGAACAAACCATCTTATTATATAGCTGCTGTGATGATTTTGATTCTGTTTTTGTTGAGTGTTTTTGGGAGATCAGTGACCATTTTATGTACTTGTGTTGTTTGGTATTTGGTCCCTGTTTTTAGACAGAGTCTATCAAAATCAAGACGAAAGGGGAAGGTAAGGATTTCGATTCCAACTAAGATGGAGAAACAACCAGAAGGAGCCTCTGTTCTTTCTTCTTCTTCTTCTCCAATTCAAGCTCATCGTAAGAGTGGGTGAAGATTTTTAAAAACCAAAAATCTGGGTTAGTTTTTTGTTTTGTTAAATTTGTATCTTTGATGGGTTTGGGTCCAAATTTTGATCCATTTCAATCAATGGTCATTAATGTAAATTAATTAGAATTGTTAGAATGAGAATGGGTACTAATTAAGCTTGTTTATTATGTTGATTAATTATTAATGACCTTTTCAATGGCTTGTAATTAATGTCAAATCTGTTTCATTTAGTCCCTCTTGATAGCATCCTTCTTGTTTGATTCTTCTCCTCCGCTTCCAAACGTGTTTTTGATGTACTCATCTCTTAAATCCCAATATTATCACTTACGAAAAACATATTTATTCAAAATATTATCGTTCATCTACTGTAAATTATAGATTACTATTTAGTGTCAATCGTAATAGTAATCAATATTTAATAAGAAGGAAGCGACGACATAATGACTTGAACTCGAGACCTCCATAAACCATCTACTCTGATACTATCTTAAATCAGCTATTAACCTATAAGCTTTTGGATCAATCCACTATTTTAAGGGTGTATAAGTAGATATAAAATACGGTGTAAATGCAATTAAAGTTGGAAATATGTATATAAAAAATATAATAATAACAATAAATTGGAAATTCTTAATGGGAAATAATAGATAAGAATTTAAGTGTTGGAGTGCAAATAAAATATTACAGAATCTCACCCAAAAAAAAGTGTAGTACAGTATTATGGAAGTATTAGATTCCTTCTAACTTTTGGATGATTTGTATTTATTAGAATTAAATTTAATTTTGTTATTGCTAACTTTTTTTTTTCATAATTATTTTATAATTAAATTTTATTTTGGTTCATAAACTTTTTAATCTATTTCTGCTCTAAGATTAAGATTTGATCAATACGAATAATTATCGATTTTGTAGTATACACAAAACTCAAACTTGAGACCAAAATATTTTATTTTAGTCATCAATTTGAATTAAAATTGGAATTTAATCCTAACTGATAATTTCATTAATCATTTAAGAATTCCATAATTATGTTGAGAAGTGGTAACACCTAATGAGGATGGACCCAGACTTGTGACCAAAATTAAAGATTAATCAATAGAAAGAAGAAGAAGCAATCATATTTTAAATTTTAATTAAGTTGCCATAATCTCAACGTCCTTATCATCATTTACCTCATCTAAAATATATCTTAAAATACATTTTTAAAAAATGGAGAAGTCAAATAAATTATATATATATATATATATTTCTGCTAATTAGTTAAAATTGTATTGATTAAAAGTTTAGAAACTAAAATAGAATAAAACTAACTTTACATCACGTTGTTTTCAATATTGTTGATGTCAATAAAAATGCATTTGATTTGACACTCGTAAATTTTTATTTTGAGAAAGAGATGACCTACCAAAAAAAACGAGAATGCCCTAATTCAGTATTAGAATTAAAATTTAGAAAATAAATTAGAACTTCTAAGATATTCTCCATCTTCAAATCATTAATTTTATAAGGTTTTCATATTCTCAATTCTATTTAGAATAGAAATATCTTATTCCTCATTGACCTAGGATCTCAGACTATTTTTCACTCGACCCCGATTTTTGAATAGGTCGGGCAAGGCAATGTAGGTTTTTCTAGCATTCTTCTCGGTTCATGCTTGGCTCGAGTTGAGTCGAGCCAGACTGTAACGGTTCCATTCGACTAGACCTCGGCCAGGCTAAGCCTATTCTTTTGGGCTTTGCTCGACTCGAGTAGGGTCGAGCCAGACTGCAAATGTTCCTTTGGGCTCAACCTCTGCTAAGCCAAGCTCGAGCACGATGAAGCAAGTTGATCCCATTCCTGCTTTCCATTACCTTTTGCAAAAGTTTCCATTACACTCTTCGGCCCAAATTATCTCATAATAAATATAATATCGTGAGAATTTGAAAGTTCAACGTTAAAAGAAAGAGGATACCTTCATTGATGAGTTATATTTAAAATTATATGATGTATTCGATGATGATAATTTTAAAATATAACCTCAAGCACATTGATATTTATAATACCTATTTAAAAAGAAAATAAGATAACTTAATTAATGTTAAATTATTTGATAATATCCCATCAATTCCGTTTGTTTAATTTAGTCAGAAATTGAATATAGAATAATCAACCTACTTATGAGAAAATGAATCACAATAATTTGGATTATGCCGATAATTTTGATTGGTATGTGTACATAAAATTTTGAAAAATTAATTATATTATTATATCTATCATATTCAAATAGCAATTATATAATATGAATTATTTAATTAATATATGAATTCCAATAATTTGTTGAAATTAAAGAAAAAGTTTATAGAATATATCAATACCACTTAATTCACAACGAATAATTAGATAGTGTGTAGCTCAAACTAGACAAGATATTTATTAATAAAAGTACGTCACATTTTATTAGAAACAAAATACATCTTTTAGTTGATTAATATTTGGCTCGACCCATCTTCATACATTCATTAATCACAAATAAAAGAAAATAAAAATTTACCAACTCAAAATTTGTAATTCAACATTTGAGTTAACTTAGGGTGTGCCAATTATTTTTGTTTTTAATTTATGGCCTGCACTCTCATCAGGACCTATCAAGAAAGTGACTGCCAAATATATATATATATATATTCATTGCTTGTGTATTTTTCTTCTTATGTACATTTCAGATTAAATGAATTTTGATTTTGAATTTAAATATTGACAAACCATAATATAATTGTGGTGGCAAAAAATAAAAATTACAATAATTGTCGTCATCTATGTTTTGACTCCAGACTTCACAAATAATTTTAATTTTTTTTTTTTTAAAAAAAACATAATTCCACCGTTTTTCATCTTATTTTAGGGTTTAGGGTTTAACCATGGCCCTTTCTTTCTCTTAAATTTTTCTCTTTTCTATGGTTTGGGGTTGAACACTTCATTCTCTCTCCTAAACCACTACAAATTCTTAAATACTTTCAAAACAACAACATTTCCATAATATTTGAGTTTTATTTTAAGTTTGTTAACAGCAGTGCACATAAGCCATGTTGGACTGAGTATGAGGTATATTATAAACAACAGAAGTGATCGGGTTCGAAAAAATTAAACCCTATTAGTTTAATGTGCTAGTGTCAACCCAATCCATCCCAAATTTTTTGGGTTACCAGGGTTTTTTGACACCCCTATTTTGTTAATATGTTTAAAAAATTACACTTTTTAACTACTTCCATATTTTCACTAAATATTCTATCAATATATATGTATTAATTAATGTAAATACAAATGAAGTGAAATTTTAAATTTAATTTTAATTATGATGAAAAATAATGAAACTTAATTAATTAAACTTATTATAGTTCTTTCAAATTAATTAATAGAAGTTAATATTAAAGACGAAAATTGAGTATTTACTTCAAGGTCTAATCGAAACAAAATTTAAATTTCAACTAAAAATTTAAGAAATAAAAGGGTAAGATGTTATGAAATTTGACCAAATGAAAACTACGTAACCTAAATTAATAAATATAACTGCAATAATTATATTATTTCATGCATGCTTAAAATGATCTCTAAATTAAACAACTCAGCTAATTCATGATTAAAGTATTTATTAGAGTTCATTTAATCTTTTAATTAAACAAGTAATTTCTATTTAACACATGTGGAAAAGGAAGGTAATCACTCATTACTAAACTCAATACTTAACAAAAATGTTAATTATTGAAATTCACAATTTGATCAAAGTAATCTATAATTAAAGCAGCATAGCCCAAGGTGAATACACAGCTTCCCAATCATCTATCCTAACATTTATTTCCAAAAAAAAAAAGATCATTTATACAAAAAAAAATAATAATATTGAATATCACAGTTCAACCCCCCAAAAAAATCACTGATTGAATGAATAAAATCAAAAGGCCTCTGAAATTGAGTTCCAATCATCTAAACACATATTATCAGAGAATTCATAGTCTAAACAAGTCTGCTTCAGCTTCTTCCTTGGCCACCATTTTTTATTATTTGAGGTCCTTATCTTCTCTAGTAAATCCTTTTGGCATCTCACAGTGTGCTGAAATCCCAAGAATGTGTACTTAATGAGCTCTAATATATCAGAATCTGTCATTTTGGTGAACCCAAATCCTTTTGTCCATGTGTTTAGGGCTTCGGGAACAGCAGGTAATGTCAGCCTCTTCACTCCCATTTCAATAAGCTGATGCTCCAGCTCGTTCATCAATATACGGCACATTCCATGTCTGCGGTATTTCATACGAGTAGCAACTAAAGGAATTTCAGCCACTTCATCTCCATATACTCTCACTGTTGCTACTGTGACTATTGTGCTTTTTCTCTCTAAAGCCACTGTGTAAAACCCTTCGAAGTTCAAGCGTTTTGACTCTGATCTTCTGCTTAAGAAAACATCTTCAATCAGGTCGTTTTTGGTGATGGGGTCTTTCACAGGACGAAAACTCTTGTGCATTACACCAAGAGCTTTAGTCAGCTTCTTCCAGTTATGTTCAGTCATCTTATTTGGACAATATTTCATTAATGTCCATGTGAGGTTTTCTCGAGCATCCCCAACTGGGATTTGTTTCCATAAGAGATTCTGTAAACCCATGTGGATATCTTCACATCTTCTTGTGCAAAACCAGTTTTCTCTATCGATGCTTTGATTTGAATCTTCGAGAACTTGAATGCTTTTTACACAACCAATATGAACATTTTGCTCACATTGTACACATTTAACAAAAGCTGTATCAAAAGAAGAAACCTGATCATCAAAATCATATGAAACTTGACCACAAATTTTGCAGCAGCATGAAGGGCAGTACCAATTCCCAGATGGGATGCCTTTAATACCGATGCAACGTCCATGAAAAGCAGCAGGACAGAGATCGCATAAAATCAATTCACCCCCAAAATGACAAACGGAACAGATGCAGTCGTTTTTGTCCAGGCAGTGAGTGTCAGAATCGGCATTGTCATTATGGTTTACCTTTGTCTCAGTGGCTTTTGTCTCCTTCTGAATTTGATCATTATTTTGAACCAATTGCTTTTGACAGTCCAATAAGGATCGCCCGTCTTCCAAAAAGATATTGGCCGCCGGCCTATGCTTTGTACTGCCTGTATGAGCCTCAAATTTACTGATGGGGAACAGATTAGAGCAACAGTCGCATTTAATAAAGCCTTCACTTGTAATCGATCCTCGCCAAGTCACTAATCGACCCTCCTTCGCTACATTGCAATGGACTCTATCTCCAGGTGAAACTAACTCATGATCCATTAAATATGACAGAGCCATTCGAGGATGCCGCCGTGAAGTGCCCTTCGCCGCCTTCCGCGGCTGCGGTTTCTCGTTCCTCAGATTTTGCTCAGACGGTAGTCCTGGTGATTTAACGAGTGCCGATTCGTCTTTAGGTTTTTCAAATGAGGACGCCGGAGTTTCTTTTTCCGGCTTCGATGCTACATAGTAATGCACTCTATCTCCAGGCGAAACTATCGTAGGACCCATTAAATATGAAAAATCCGTTGGTGGATTCCGCGGTGAAGTGCTCTTCGCCGCCTTCCCCGGCTGCGGTTTCTGGCTCCCCAAATCTTGCTCAGACGGTATCACGTCTTTAGGTTTTTCAAATGAGCACGCCGGAGTTTCTTTTTCTGGTTGTGAATCGTTCATTTGAGTCATCTGATCGGAAATTACACAGCCTTTTTGTTCCATACAGGCTTTGCAGGCCATTCTGAGTGAAATATAAACCCTACCGTTCGGAGCTTTGTATCGCAACTCCTGCCTGTTTTTCTTCGGAATATAGAAAAACTCCCATCCCATCGCCAATAAATGCCCTAATGCAAGCTCTTTAACTGTCGAATTCTCGAGAGCAGCTTTCTTGTCGAGAGCAATCATGTACCAATCGATCACCGCCTGAGGCGCATCCTTCACAGTGAACTGCCGAACTTTCGGGCGAGGTGCGTCTTTCAACTCCCGAGCTTTTCTGGGCTTAGTCCTGGTAGGTGGATAATCTTCATCGTTATCAGAATAGTCATCGCCATCGTCTCTGATATGGAAATTTTGACGAAAAGAACGGACGGTGAATTTGGGCATATTGTTGTTGAAGGGATCAAAAGCAGAAGAATGAAGTGAAAGATGATGGAAAAGAGCGGAAGCCATTGGGGGTTGATGTATGAGGAAGAAGGAAGAGAAGATCTTGAAAGGAAAAGGAAAAGGAAAACCCTAATTCATGAAGGATTAGGAAATCTGGAGGAAATAATTGCTTGATGTACAAGTATCTCCAAATATTTGATTTGAAGAAGAAACAGATATTTGTGTTTTTAAATAATAACAATAATAATAATAATAACAACAACAACGGCGTTTTCTTTTTTTTCCTTTTCGGTCTCTCTTAGTCCAATTAAACTCAAACCGAATAAGATTTGATTATTTTCCCTAAATTTCAGGATATTATTATTTTTATATAATTAAAGAAAAAAAAAAGGTAATCCACATTAATGAAAGAGAAGATAAAGTAATTTAATTAAAACACATTGGGGTAAATATGGAAAATTTTGTTTTTTTGCTATTAGGATGGGTGTTAGACCACTGTTGGATCTAAAAACTTTTAATAAGTAATGGTAAATTTGATTATATTAAGTTAATAAATAATGGTAAATTTGATTTTATATTAATATGTTAATAGAGATAGGCATTATTATATCTAGATATTCTAATTCTTTATTAATATTTTACTTTTAAAAATCTTATGATTCAATTAGAGATATGAGAATATTAAAATTGTTGTTTTTAAATTAGAAAAGATTTGAAACTTTGCATGGCTAGTTGTCACGCTACTTTGGTTGAAGGTTTTGTTAGTAAAGTCTCTACATTTTTCCAAGTTGGTTGTCTCTAAATAGAGATATACGTGGGACGTGGTCGGGTCGGAGATTATTTTTTTACACTAATTCAAACATAATTACTATTTTGATCATTAAACAGTGAAATTTGAAAATGCAATAGAATATTAATAGAACAAAAATGAATGGCATAAGTACATTAAATTATTATAAAACAAATAAAAGGAAAAAAATAATCGATTAACTTTGTATATGTATTGATTTCAATATAGTGAGTAAAGTCTCTAATTATACTTGTTGATCTTCTTGGATAATCGATTAACTTGGATGATCGGGTTTAAAGTAAGATCTTCAATTCTGGAATTCATGGAATGTTTGAGGTTCAACACTACATCATCAATTTGGGGCAAGATCTTTAGATGGGTTGAGGCCGATGCTTGATTGGTTTAGGCTTGAGTTTGGACCCAATATTAATTTAGGGGCGGTTGGAAAAATAACAAAATTTCTAAATAAGAAAAATACTTTCCAAAATCCCATCCGTTTTCGCCAATTACCCTAATTCTAACAGATTTCTCTATTCTTAAATCAATTTTAATTAATTTTATTTAATCTTTAGTAGAATCCTGTGTATACGAGATATTTTATATCTAGTGCTTATAAAAATAAACATAATCGGTTAGGAAAATGGGATCATGCAATTGAATTTTATTATTTTTGCTGAATTTTGTTTCCTCAATCTATCTTTAATATATATTATTATTGTTTAAATAAACATTTAAACAAATTTAATTAATCGATAATTGAAAAATGAAATACAGTTATTTTACATTAGGTGGTTTGGAACTAAACATAAGTGATTGGTAATTCATCTACAATTTTTTCTATTTTTCATGAATCTATTTTTCTTTCATCTCTTTTTAATTAATTTTAAATATGTTTTATAAGTTATATGTTTAAAAATGTATTATTAATTATTTAATTTATTTGAAAAAATGAAATAAAAAGATAGAATTTAAAAATATATATCAATTACAGGGAAAAAGAGAGAAATAAATAATAATTATTTATAATAAATATTTTTTAGAGTTTTATTGTTATGCCTGAAACATAAAAAAAAAATTAAAACTTCTTTCTCATGCATCAGTCATCCTTTAAGTTTAATCTCCACTGCAGGCCGTCTTGAACATTACCCTCCACGTACGAAGCCACCGTCAGACGAGTCTTTTACTGCCGACCAACTCGAACGTCACCCTCTGCATACGAAGCTGTCGTTGGACGAGTATTTTACCGCTTGTCCCCACGAACGCCGCACTCCACGTACGAAGCCGTTGTCGAGCTATCGTCCACACATCTCCCTTCGATGCAAGTTTCGTCGCACTTCGTTCCGACAGCTCCTCTCCGTCAGTTCGATCCGCGCTGCCGTTAGCTTAGTCGTGCCAATTTGTGTTGTCGTCTACGGGTTGATTTGGGAGTATTTGAAGCATTAGAAAATTTTGGGGTTGGGTAGGTTGTTGGAAGGTGTGAGTTGAGATGTTAGGTTTGAGGGATAGTGTTTTATTGATATTATGTTTGTGGAAGAGTGTTTTAATGATAGTGTATTTTGAATTTTAAGATGATTGTAATTGGAAGGTGAAAGACTTATTGGGAATAGAGAAATTTTTTACAATTTCATACATGTTTTGATTTATTTTCCCGATTTTGCCATAATTTTTTTTTTTAACTATTTGTCCAAAGTAAATCTGAATAGTTGTTATTCATCTAGTCGACCTATGTTTTTTTTGCTCATATTTCTACTTAAATTGGGTTAGGCCGAAACCATTTAATTACTCAACCCAATCTCCACGATGGGTTTGAGCTTTGTTGGATGACGTGACACGTGACAAAATTTAATTTGTCGAAATTTGTTATTCAATCTCATCCTTGTGGGGTGTGTGGGCATCTCTACTCTCTTATAATTGAGAACGGTCTCATACTCTATTTGGAAGTAATTTTGTAATTGATAGAATCATTTTTTTCTTTTTTACTTTTTTTTTTTTCAAAATCACTTTCATGTGTGTTTGACATGAACTAAAATTGTTTCAATTTGGTATTGGAAGAAATAGCTGGTAGGTGATTTTTGGCTGCAATCAAGAATCACCCAAAAAATAGGATATCTATCTAATTCATTTTTACTAAAATATTATTGGTTTGTGGGTTTAATACATTTTTAAAGTTTAAATGAGCGAAACGATGGCCGGCATTGTCGGTACTAAATGCACAACAATACGAATAACTAGAACCGATGAGATAGATGTTTTGAATATTTTTTCGATATTTAATATACACGTTTTTCTTATCCACCATTATCAAAATTTAACGATAAAACAAATATAAAAAAGAATAATAATAGATATTTATTATAATTGTTTTAGTTAAATAATTTCTCAAATAGAAGCCATCAATTTTGTAATTTGATAACTTAAACCACCGTTAAAATCAATTTTGTTAGTTGAATGAAGTTTCCTTGTTATAAAAATAACAACAATTAATTAATTGCTTTTAATTTCACGTTTCATGTCAAATAATGAACTAATATATTTCCCCTTTTTCTTTAAAGGACAATTAAATGATTGTAAGCTTAGAGAGAAAAAAAATGAATGCATAGCTCTAAGAGGATATATAGTGGGGTTGAAAGCATAGTTAGCATGCTTTTAACACTCTAAATTCCCCAATACTTACCATAGGCAGACCAATTGACCCGACCCACAGATCATATGTAGGGATCACATCCCAGTTATTTTTAAATGACACAAAATTAGAGCTCCTAACAGGTCTGCCAACTAATCAGAGTTACTATTATTATTGTGAATCAAGTAGCTCCCAGTTATGTATTGTACCTAGAGGGTTATTCTGAGTTTACCTCATGGAATGGTCTCGGAACAGCACATTAGCTTAGAAGGAAAGAAGTTATATGTTGTCAAAACAAGAGTAGTTCAATTGACATACAAACAAATTTGTGAGAAATAATCTGTAGTAACTACCAAGGATGAATTACATTTGCAATCCCACTCTATCTTTTCTCCACAATTGAATGTGTGGGAAGGCAAATTGTCTCAAAACTATCAAGAATCCATCTAACTATTGCACAAGCAAAGCAAATTTTTTTTTTTAAAAAAAATGAGGGCAAAAGAATCCTATGACTACTGAAGATGTTTTATATTCTGAGAGAAAACACAAAGAGATGGTAGCTTACTAATGCTTGAGCTTCACCATTGTCTAAATCCTTTTGATATTTCAAGGCTTCAAAAGTAGCGCCAAACCAAACCTGGGATAATTTGTCAAAGCATTGGTGTCAAATGCACCAGATATAGTTAGGAAAGACTTCGGTGTCAGCTGATGCTGCAAAAGAGCCCCGAGATTGCCATGGTTGTTAAGTTTTGCTTTCACAACTGTTTGAGAGTTGAGCACATATGAACATCCCACCGTCAATGTATTCTCATTGGTAGAGAACTTTCTGCTGATTTCTCCCACAACAGCTCCCCCATTCAACTGTTCGAAAAGGTGCAAGTATGCCACTTTTAGAGAGTCTCCTTTATCGGCCCTGTGATAGCAAGAATTAAACAACAACTAAGCGTCTTGCCTTAACTCCACAACAATTCATATGCCAAGTCTTGATAATTCAAAATGATGAACACAGCAAGGAGGATCAAACTTTAAAAAATATATATGTGATGACTCCTCGGATATCAGCCTAAGATATTACTCCTCCGTTTTCATGTTAGTCATGTTATAATACAGTAAAATAAAATGGGTGCAGCTACATCAACCAATTGAGGTAAAATATCATTGAATATGCCTCGAAACGAGCACTTACAATATTGCTGATGCATTGGAATCTGCCTTTGTTATACTCACCCCAGCATTATATTTTGCAAAAAAACCAGAATTTGTTAAAAAACTAGCTTCCGCTCCAAAAGCAATGTGGGGTGTCCCAATGGTTGCTGAAATATCAACTGAAGGAGACTTGTTCAAAGCAAAGGCTGTAGCAAATGTAGCATGCTCATGGAAATATTGAACCTCCAACTGTAACAAATAATGAAGATATTGAATCACAAAGATAGCAAAACTTACAATTTACAGAGAAGATCATAAATAAAGATTCATCTGAAGTCAACTTCGAAAACGTTACCTTGCCAGAGTTGTAATCTGTGAGTCTCAGTGAAGCAATGACATGTGTGGATGGCAGAATATCAGTAACTGTGAGGACTGAGGAGACCTGATGAATGATACAATGTTAGAAACTTTAAAAAGTGTGCATAAATCACATCAGAAAATAAAGAGAGATAAACTACATTTGATTCTGTGTCAAACTTTAAATGAAGAACAGCATTCTTTTGCTTGTATTGTGCTGCCACATCCCCTGAGTAAAGGCCTCCCCGCTTGACCACAGTTGAGTTGAGACCCTAAAACGAAAGAGAATTTCTTAACATTTTAAGTCAAAATAAGAATGTATGGGAGATAAGAAAATATAACAAGTAATGTGGTAGGACAAGGAGTTGACAAAATTAGCTTAGCTACTAGTTGAGGGGATATTAAAGATACTTGAACCACGTAGAAGCACTTTACCCTCCCAAGAAACACCAGTTGGATACCACACTTGGAGATAGGCAATCTCAACTCCCAGCTAAAACTTTCAACCAAGAAAGACACCCAAATGAATAGGCATGTTTTTTATACATTCTCGTCAACGTTATAAGTATAAAGCTCAGTGGATCAGCATTCCTAAATGAATATAGGATTTCAAGGAAGAGGCAGTTCAAAAAGTAATGGAAGTGCTCGAACAGAAAGGAACCTATGTTTTCAAGTTATGAGTTATGATCCTAAATGTTTGAAGCATAGACTTACGCTCTCAAAACTCAATGTGATTCAAGGAAAACCCGGGCATGTTGAGATTTCACAATGACTGAACTTTTTTTTGTTCTTTTTTTTATAAGAGACTGAACTTATATATTCATATTGTAACCAGTTCTACAAAGGTAACCCCTATTCCTAAGGTAATAGATAAACATGAGTTAAAAACATTTAAATTATAACTACACATGCATTTTCGGCCATAGCCCTCCAGAAACACACCATCTTTAGATCACAGTTATCACTGAACTGAGATAAAGAACTCGAGTCCCCTAATCCTAATCAAATATAAAATTCCACGAAACAATGCTGGAACAGAAAAGAACCTGAGTTTTCAAGTCATATTTCAAGATCCTTAACGTTTGATGCATAAACTTACGCTCTCAAAACTTAATGTGATTCAAGGAAAACCAGGGCCAAGTGAGATTTGACCATACTTTATATAGTGTATCCAGTTTTACAAAGGTAGCCCCTAATCCTAGTAAAATAGATAAACATAAATTAAACATTTAAGTTGATAACTACTAAACATATTTAGCCCTAACCCGCCAGAAATGCACCATCTACCGATCACAGTTACCACTGGATTGAAATAAAGAACTCAGTAATCTTCTAGAAATTGAAGCAGAACAGCAAACGCGCCCAAGAAGACTCGAAAAGAACAAGAACATGTTTATTTACAAAACATCAGTATAAAACTACAAAGGCACACTGAATCAAGAGCAATGGAGATCAACAACAGAAAAGAAAAGAAATGAAGTGAAGGCGTTACATACCACTCCAATGTCGGAAAAGGAAGCGACGGTAAACTTCTGTTCATTGCTATAATCCTTCAAAAGCAAGTCTGCAAATCATCGAAGAGTATCTAATAGGCTGGCGATAAAGATAATTCCGGTAACCAATCAGAAGAAGTTTAAGCAAAGAAGGAGGGAGTGAAGCGTAAGCCTTTTACCTCTAGCTTTCTTGCCTATGTCGGAGAAGAGCCCGGGACCTTTTCCGGCCATGTTGCAGGTGCTAGGGTTTAAAGAATTGAAGGGAAATTTCCAGGTTGCTTACAAGAAGAAATGAGGGTTTTTACACGATGAGTGGGAATTTCAAAAAACCCTCGCAATGTGATCTCTCTTTCATATCCCGCGGGGTTTTTATTGAGCCACATAAACAACAATTAAAAGAAAAGAAATGCTCTCGTTGAGAGTCGAACTCAAGACCTCCCGCTTACTAAACGGGTGCTCTAACCAACTGAGCTACGAGAGCACGTTCGTTTTAAAAATTTATATTTAGTAAAATCATAAAGAATTATCTTTATTGTCTGAGTTGGAGCATGGCTCAATTGAGATATCAACGAACAATGTACTGGCGATCGATAAAGTTTGTGGTTCAAATATCCTCTATCTTTTATTGTTCAAAAATATGTATAATTATGAAAATTTTGACATCATTTGATAACTGTTTAAAAAATTACACATACAAATACTTCTTCCATCTCTAAATCTCTGGTTTTTTTATATCTACTTTTTTATTTTGTGTCTTTGAAAATCAAGTCAATTTTTTTTCAAAAAAAAAAAAACATTATTTCTGTTCTTTTTGAGTTTGGCTAATAATGGAACCCTTCTACCTAGCATTTATATAAACCACGAAATAAAAGAAAAAGAACAAGCTTAATTTTCAAAAAATCAGGAGAACAAACAAAAATGTTAACACGATTGAACTTGATTTTTTATTTTTTAAAAGTAAACATGTTTTGTTTCATTGTAAATATATGAACTAAAATTAAACAAACTTTAAAATATAAGACCAAAAGAATATTTTGATCCAATACTTATCTTTACTTGACTATAGTTGATAATTTGAATTAACTTTTTTCCTGTGTGTGCTCTTTTTTTAGTATAAATTGGGGTAAATGATTTAAACCACAAACTTATTGGTCATCGGTACATGCGGATGCTAGTTTAGCTAAGCTAAATCACTTTGATTTTTTTTTTTTTCTTTAACTTACTCCAATTCAATGTATACACAATAAGTTATAAAATAAATATTAAAATGTCATTTTGGTACTTTTTATTTTGAAGTTTAATCAATTTTATTCATTATAATTTCAATTGTTCAATTTTGATCTCGATACTTTTTATAACTTTAAAATTTAGTCTTCGATACTAGTTTATCGTTGTTTTTTTATTTTTCTTTCTTGTTATCTATGGCATGTATACTATAAATTTTGAAAATATATTCATGTTTTATGAAAATAATTGGCTGTTGTTTAATCAATTTGGGCAAACATTAATTTTGAGAGACCAAATTTTAAATTTATTAAAAGTTTGATATGTTAACCTGGACAATTGATTAAAATGGTTCAATCATAAGGACTAAAACTGAACAACCATCAAATAATGTCGACAAGAAAATAGTATTTTAACCTAAAAATGAAATAAATAGCTTAAAATAATAAGAAGACAGAGAGGTTGAATTAAACTTTAGGCAGACACGCTTTGTTTAAAGACATAAGAGGTCAAAAGTAAGTAAGTATTCAAAATTTTTGCGGAGTACATTATGATCAACCGGGAATATATTTATGTTGGAGAAAGAAAAAAAGGGAAATATTTATGTATATGGGTGTATATCAACTGACATGCTAAATAAGTTGTCCCGTCCTCCTAACTTGATTGACATATGAGCGTGTATTTTAGTGATAAAAAATCCAACACAAAACATAACAATGTTTTTGTAATCACAAGAAACGAGGTTTGACTATACTAAAGTCGATGTTATATATATATATATATATATTGTCAAATTATGTAATGGATAAATTCAGGTACCGCGAAAAGTCTAAGAGAGTATTTGCTAAGTGGAACCATGGTGAGGACTTTATGAGGGAGTTCAAAGGTCAATCTTAGAGGAGCCTAGGAGAGAGCTTAGATGTTGATCTATAGTGGCAAGCTCAAAGAAGCCTATGATTGAGCTCATAAGTTGAGTTGTAGTTCAAGAGCTTAGAGGACAAGCTATAGCAGAGGAGCTAATAGGTTGAGTTGCAGTTGTCAGCTGAAGAGCTCATGGATCGAGTTATAGTTGGGAAGCTCAAAGCTCAAGCTATAAAGGGGAGATGAGAAGATCACAAGTCAAGCTATAGACTATAGTTGAAGAACTCAAAGGTCGAGTTGTAAAGGAAAGCTCAAATGCTACGTTTAAAATTCAAATGAGTGGGGCACATCAAAGCACCTAGATAAATGGTTTAACCGTTCGATGAGTATTAATTCGGTCATTACAAACATTTATGAGATATAGTTATGAGCCAGAATGACCTATATTTTATACTCTCTGACCACTCACAAATGACAAAACCAATACTGACTTGAGTATCAAAGTGTATGTGGCTAGATATCACACCAATGCTTAATCTCTTTAATTTAGGAGACACTCGAACGATCTTCCCCTGTAATAAAAATTTACTGTTGGTGCGATTTTTTTCATCAACAAATTACATTTTTTTAGTACAAAATAGAGAGAGTGTGATTGAACCATGTACCTATTGGTTTTCAACACATACAAATACCAGATTAGCAAAGCTCTTGTCGATAAAATTACAGTCTAATCTCTTAACTTTGAAGTTTATGTTTATATGGAACATAAAATTTCAAAATTAAAATTTTAATCCTCAAACTTTAGAGCTACCAATTTGCTTGACACGAAGAAGGAAAAAATGACGTAAATAACTCAAAATCAAAGTTGCCTCTTACATTTATCAAGTTACTTTATTTTTTTATTTTAAACTTTCATTTTTCATAAATTTACCCTCACATTTAAATAAATGTTACAATAACCTTCTAATTCTGTCATACTTTAAAATTAAATTTGTCGCATTAATAATTCGACAAATTCAACTAAGATTTAATAATTTTACAAAATACGCTAACGAACTTAACTTTGATGTGACTTTCTATTGTGAGGTGGAAGTTCGATTTCTCATCCTACAACGAAATGGAGCTAAACGAGGAGCGAGAGGATAATTCTAAAAGGTAAAAGATAAAAACGGACAAAAGAGGAAAAGTGAAAGGAAATAGTGGCTTCTTCAAAATTGACAGAAGCAGAGCAGGAAATAGCAGGAAGTAAAGAAAGCGAGTGGAAGAAACTTCATAACACCTTCCAAGTTCCAAACCAAATCACAGTAATCGAGGTCAAAAATGGTGGGTCTGCTTCTACAACAAACCAACCAATTATAAAACATCAGCCACCGGTGGCCATGGAATTGGAGTCAAAGCCACGCTGCTGAACAATCATATGTTCCTTTTTCTTCTCTCTTCACTTTACACCAATTAAACCTCTCTGTTTCTTTATTCCTGCTGATATTTGAACGAAGTAAAAACCTAATTAGAAAGGACTGCATCAGATCGACGACTAGGAGGAGACTGATTCTTTCTATATTCTCAACAAACCAGCTGACTGTTTTTTTCTTTCTTCTTCTTTTTTTTTTTTTTTAATTTCTTTACGCGGTTCTGTGCGTGCGTTTCTGTGATGTTCCCGTTCTTCTCGCCCTTTGTCGTGGCTTGATTTCTGCGCTGTACTTGAAGCTGAAGCAAGATCTGGAGTTTTTGTTTTTCTTTAATTGCTGTAGATCTTGAATTTGAAGATCAGAAGGTAATACAGTAGAGATGGAAAGTTATTTGAATGAGAATTTTGGTGACGTGAAGCCGAAGAACTCGTCGGAGGAAGCGCTTCAAAGATGGAGGCGGCTTTGCTGGCTGGTGAAGAATCGGAAACGGAGGTTTCGATTTACTGCCAATCTTTCTAAACGGTTCGAGGCCAATGCTATTAGACGCTCCAATCAGGTATCTCACTCATACTAATTCTTGACCCCTTTTTTTTCTTGACATTTACTTGAATCTGCTGTAGTTTCTTGACTTAGTGAACTCGATGTAGTATGGATGCTGTGAAGTTACGAATTCGAATAATCAGTCCGTTCTCTTTAATTCTATTTCGTCAAATAAAGAAGAAGAAAAAAAATCCATGTATTGTCTAATCTGAATAAGAGATTTCACCACAATTATTCTTTTTCCATTTCTTCACAACCCGTGAAAATTGGCTAGTGGGTAGGTGCGGAAAGTATGGAAGATTGATCTATGTGTTCCTTGTTATTTTTTGAACTGGCTATTTCCTCTGAAAGGGACCCATTATATGAACTACGAAGCAAGATTAACAACAGTGGATTTCACATGATTTCTTATAAAATACTCTAAAGTTCTAACGATTATCTTAGAATATTTTTCAAATTAAGGTAGTATAGGATGACTTTTGTACTTTTCAAAGTGCTCCCTTTAGAAACCACTTTAACAATATAGCCCAAAGTTTCAAAATTTTGAAAATTAGATTTAATTAATCATATGTTTCTCATTCTTCAAAAAACCAAGCCAAACCCACAGGAAACTTCGAAACAATTGCTTATAGAAAAATTCTCAAGAGTCAACCTGAAACTTATTCGACCAAATAGTTAAGGCAGAATAAGGGAGAGTAGAATAGGCAGAATAAGTTTCTCTGTTTACAAAATTTATTTTGTGGGTCAGGAAAGTTTAATAATAGGCAGCCGAAATGCTGTGTAAACGAAACTAGTTTATCTAGAAAGGAAGCATTTGACGAGTATGGCTCCACAGTTATTTCGTTTAGCTTGCATACTTGTCAGTTTGACATTGATAACTTGGTGTTTCCCTTGGGTTGATATTATGGGATTGTCTGATTGCTAGGACTTACAAACCTCTTACGATCAGAACTCGTGATTACACCTAGGAAAAAATTATCATGCATGACAACTTCCGATCTATGGTTTTGCTAGTTGTTGAATGGGATATAGGCTTGATAAGTAGTCATTGTGTCTAGCACTGAGAGATTAGAATGAAGTCCTTTTCCACAAATTTCTAACGTGCATTGGAGTTCAACCTTGAACAACGACTACTCTAATATCATTTTCTTTTCTATGTTTTTGCTTTTGCTTTTGCTTTTGATGCTCAATTTTGTTCTTTTTCAAACCCGTTGCAGGAGAAGTTCAGAGTTGCAGTTCTGGTTTCACAAGCTGCGCTTCAGTTCATCAATGGTAAGTAAGGTCTTGATTATGCGATCAACTGAGAACTGAGGTTATAGATTAGTAATTCATGTTTCACTGTCTTTGAATGCCTGCAGGGTTGGATTTGTCTCCTGATTACGTTGTGCCTGAAGAGGTCAAACAAGCAGGTTTTGAAATTTGTGCAGATGAAGCAGGCTCCATTGTCGACGGCCGTGACGTGAAGAAGTTGAAGATTCATGGGGGCGCTGAGGGTATTGCAACTAAGCTCGCCACATCAACGGAGACAGGCATTTCTACTACAGACCATTTGATCAAGAAAAGAAAAGACATTTACGGAATTAACAAATTCACCGAAAGCCCACCTCGGGGATTTTGGCTTTTTGTTTGGGAAGCTCTCCAGGATACGACTCTAATGATACTCGCTTTCTGTGCTGTTGTTTCTCTTCTTGTTGGCATAGCGATGGAAGGGTGGCCGAAAGGTGCTCATGATGGGCTCGGCATTGTTGCGAGTATCTTGCTTGTAGTATTTGTCACTGCCACCAGTGACTATAGGCAATCACTTCAGTTCAAGGATTTGGACAGGGAAAAGAAGAAGATTGCGATTCAGGTTACCAGAAATGGATTGAGACAAAAGATTTCTATATACGAACTTCTTCCTGGTGATATTGTTCATCTTGCCATGGGTGATCAGGTACCAGCAGATGGACTTTTCGTTTCGGGGTACTCTCTTCTGATAAATGAATCCAGTTTAACAGGTGAGAGCGAACCAGTCAACGTAAATTCTCAAAATCCTTTCCTATTGTCTGGAACAAAGGTTCAGGATGGTTCGTGTAAGATGGTTGTGACTTCTGTTGGCATGAGAACCCAATGGGGAAAACTGATGGCCACTCTTAGTGAAGGAGGTGATGATGAGACTCCTCTGCAGGTAAAGCTCAATGGGGTGGCGACAATTATCGGTAAAATAGGCCTGTTTTTTGCTGTTATAACTTTCGCTGTATTGGTTCAAGGGTTGTTCAGTCGCAAGCTTCAAGAAGGGTCTTACTTCAGTTGGTCCGGAGATGAAGCAAGGGAAGTTTTGGAATTCTTTGCTGTCGCCGTGACTATTGTTGTGGTTGCCGTGCCTGAAGGGCTGCCTTTGGCGGTGACACTAAGTCTTGCATTTGCAATGAAAAAGATGATGAACGATAAGGCACTTGTCAGGCACTTAGCTGCTTGTGAGACGATGGGATCAGCTACTACAATTTGTAGTGACAAAACCGGAACCTTGACAACTAACCACATGACTGTTGTGAAAGCCTGCATCTGCAGCAAGGTCAAGGAAGTTAGCAATTCTAGCAAGTGTTCCGATTATCGTTCGGAGCTTCCCGATTCCGCTGTTGGTATTTTGCTGCAATCGATATTTAACAACACTGGTGGAGAAATCGTCAAGAACAAAGATGGTAAGAATGAGACGCTTGGGACACCCACCGAGTCCGCTCTTCTGGAATTCGGCCTTTTGCTTGGTGGGGATTTCCAAGAAGAACGACAAAAGTCCAAAATCACCAGAGTCGAGCCGTTCAATTCTGTGAAGAAACGAATGGGGGTTGTTTTGGAACTCCCAGCCGGTGGCTTCCGCGCGCACAGCAAAGGTGCCTCAGAGATTGTTTTAGCTTCATGTGACAAAGTTCTTGACTCGAACGGTGAAGCAGTCCCTCTCAATGAAGAGTCCATCGACTTTTTGAAAGAAACCATCGAAGAATTTGCGGGCGAAGCTCTTCGAACTTTGTGCCTGGCTTACATAGACATTGAAGGCGAGAATAACCCTGAAAGTCCGATTCCCGCTTGTGGCTACACGTGCATAGGAATTGTTGGTATCAAGGATCCCGTACGTCCGGGAGTCAAGGAGTCCGTTGCAATATGTAAGGCCGCCGGTATAACCGTACGGATGGTTACGGGAGATAACATCACCACCGCCAAAGCAATTGCTAGGGAATGTGGGATTTTAACTGACGACGGTATAGCAATTGAAGGTCCTGAATTCCGGGAGAAGAAGGAGGAAGAATTGAGTGTAATAGTACCGAAACTTCAGGTACATTTAAAATAATTTTGATTTTAGAACCATAATGCTGTCACTCTCACAATTAGCTCAAACCGAAATAATGGACACAATCGAAGTTGGTGTCGATTTGGGAACTAACAAAAACCAATTAATTATGCCATTATTAAGTTGGTTGTCGTTTTTTTTTAGCTAGTTCTCTGGGGCATCATGTACTCTCATAGTTGACCTTGTAAGAATTGACGTGCTGAAAGAATTTTGGTATTTCTTGTGCAGGTTATGGCTCGATCTTCACCAATGGATAAACATACTCTTGTAAAGCACTTACGAACCACTTTTCAAGAGGTCGTTGCAGTTACTGGTGATGGAACGAATGATGCTCCGGCACTTCATGAAGCAGATATTGGATTAGCTATGGGCATTGCTGGGACTGAGGTACTTTAATTGTCTTAAAGATGCTAGTTCAGAGAATCCTTAATTTCCACGAACAATTTTTCCCACCATAAACAACAATATTTTGTGGGAGTGGGAGGTCCTGTGTTGTTAGAAGGGTTTGCTGGTCAAATATTTAATCTTTTACCATACATATTGAGCAGATACAATACAATCTTGAACTTAATGACATAAAACGTGAATGTAGGTAGCAAAAGAGAGTGCTGATGTAATAATTCTCGACGACAACTTCTCTACAATTGCAACTGTTGCCAAATGGGGGCGTTCAGTCTACATAAATATCCAAAAGTTTGTCCAGTTTCAGCTAACGGTGAATGTGGTTGCACTTCTCGTCAATTTTTCTTCGGCCTGTTTGACAGGTTGGTTGACATCGGTTCTTGAAGTTATATTCTCCCTGCCTTCGTGAATTTTTTGTGAAAATACTTAATTTGCGAACGATGTTTTCTCAGGAAATGCTCCCCTCACTGCTGTGCAACTGCTTTGGGTCAACATGATAATGGACACACTCGGAGCTCTTGCATTGGCAACCGAGCCTCCTACTGATGACTTGATGAAGAGATTACCAGTTGGTCGGAAAGGGAATTTCATTAGCAATGTGATGTGGAGAAATATTTTAGGGCAGTCAGTATATCAGTTTGTAATAGTTTGGTATCTCCAGACAAGAGGACAGGCTCTTTTTCATCTTGATGGCCCGGACTCAGGATTGATACTGAATACACTGATTTTCAATGCATTCGTCTTTTGTCAGGTAATTTGTTTACCTAAGACCTTTCCACAGATGCTCGTCAGCTCGAGTAATATTCTCGTCTGTTGCTAGCAGATTAACTGACATCCATGTTCCTTCTTACTAAAGTTAACGGTCTTGATAAATTGCTGTTCCTTGTAGGTTTTCAATGAGATAAGCTCAAGAGACATGGAAAAGATAAACGTATTTGAAGGAATATTGAAGAACCACGTCTTTGTCGCCGTGCTTGCTTGCACTGTCCTTTTCCAGATCATAATCATTCAATTCCTGGGAACATTTGCAAACACCTATCCTCTAAACTACCAGCAATGGTTTGTCACTGTGTTATTTGGATTCCTTGGCATGCCAATTGCTGCAGCTTTGAAGATGATTCGGGTTGGATCAGAGTGAAAACAGCATCTTCCTAACTTGGAAATGTTCGATTAGAGAACTCATTCTCTTCCCACTTTTTTGGGATCATTACCTCCCAAATTTGAACTACACTTCAATCAGTTAACCAAAAACTTGAGGTAAGGATAACCTTGTGCAACAGAAGTTGAAGATCTTTCCTGTATATTTTTAGTCCCTCTCAAAAGTTGCCTACCAACAATTTCTTCTTTTTTTTTTCCTTTTCCTTTCCTTTTCAAAAGGAAGCTTTATAGGACATCAGTTATTGGATCATGAAAGATCCTCTCCACTAAATATGCTTGTATTTATCACTCATTTCTTTTGATTTATTGCTTAGTTGGTATTTTGTTAGAACATCGTGGCTCTGATTTCCAATCAACAATTTTTAGTAGTTTTTTTTAGTTACATTTATATAGTTTCATCCGAGTCCCGTTTGCAAACTAGTGATTAGTAATGTTGCATTTACTTTCTTAATCCTCTTTATCTTATATAGCAAATCTCGTCTATATAAGGTGAAACTAAACGTTTCCTTTACCTCCACAAATTTAGTGTAGAGAAATGAATCTTCAACTTTAGAAAAGTACAAGTACATTATCATCAAACTATGTTGGTTGATACAGAAAGATAGCACGTTTTGATCTTTAAAGTTGATTGAAAGTTTGTAACTTGATGTATGGAAGCTGCAAAAATCATCAAGCCTCGGTGAACAATACTATACTAATAACTAACTTTAAAAGAATTATCAAACTATACAAACTATTAAATAGTACCGTAATGTTCATTGAGACTTGAAACAATGTGTCAATAACTTACAAGTCTACTGGACTATGTGATCATCCTCCATTCAGCCTTCTTTGAATGGTAATAAATTAGGCTCTCAATAGGGAAAAGAGAAGTTTTCACCTTTCCTTGAGAGGGATATAGGAGCGTAGGAAAAGGCTGAAAACAAGAATGCCCTTTGGCAGTGGGGACAAATCTCTCTCTCTCACACACACCAAATTTCCAAATGACAGCTCAAGCTTTAGCACCGCCCTAACCTATCAATCATCAAACCACATTGTGTGCAAAAGAAGAAAGCTTAGGAAGATGTCACTTTTTAAATTAAGTCTCATACATTGGAAGTAGAAGCTTCCTTGAAAAATAGAGCCTTTGTCACTTCATTAAGAAATATCACTCTCAAAGACCACTCATCTTTTCCTTTCCTTTTCCCTTGACATATCACATCTACATTTCTCCATGGTATCAAATCCCCACCGTCCAAAACCCCCTCTTTGGCATCACTGTCTTTATTCTACATTCTGAATCACTTGGCCAATGTTGGATAAAATAAAATATGGGTGCAAAAGTTGCCCCTTTGTACCACCTTATGGGAAAAAAAAATTACACTAACTTTTGATGGGGTCTTTTATTCAAAGCCAATAAGAGGAATCCACGTGTCAAGTTGGGTAGGAGAAATAGGCATCCTATGCAAAAGAGAAAGTACCATTATAGTAGTAGAAGTACTTGCTTTTGCTATGTGTGTTTTTTGACTGCACAAGCTTGGATTTCTGTAGCTCTCATTCAGCAAAAGAACAATTTCTACTTATAACTCCACACAGTGTTATCCCTTAAGCAATCTTATGGGACGTCAACCTGAATCCTGACCATATCTCTCCCATCCATCCCCAATGGACTTCATTTTGTTTGTTTCCTCTCTCCTTGGTGAATGTGAATGAAGAAGACTCTCTAACCTTTGTCTTGGTAAATGGGTAAAATCTGTTTTTATTTTCAACTCTCAAATTGACTTTCATTCCCCCTTTGTTGGGATATTAATCTTTTTGTAAATGCCAAACCAATAGTGTTTGGCTTTTAGTTTGATAGCTCCAATCCATCTTTCATTGGATGGATATGGCTTTTTGGTTCTGATTAAACATTGCATAGTGGTGATTAACAGTGTGTATTGGGAAAATGCAGAGTTCACAGTGCACAAAAATCAAATATCATTGAAGTTTGATAGAACCATTCTACACTGATTAAAGAAATGGTTCTGATTCCACAAACAATGTCTTGGAAAAACAACCAGGCTGAAGCTCTAAGTTTTTTCCTTTTTTTTTCTTTTTTTTTTTTTTTTACAGGGAAAAGAGGTTGGCCTTGGCCCCCACCTCAAAAGGGCTTGCCCCAAACATTCAAACATATCCAATCACTTTCACCTTTTACAAAGAAACATTTTTGAAGGCTAAAATGAAGCAAAGATGCATCAAATCACAATAAAACAGAGCTTGTCTATAACTCCTCACCTCTTTTCAACACTTCCCCCACACTCCCCACATTCCCCACACCCCTCTCTTCTTACTTCTCTCAACTTTCTTTTACAGTCCCCTTTTTCAAAGAAACCAAGAAAAGCATTCCCAGCATCCCATGAAAAAAAAAAAAAAATGCCAGGGTTTTGCAGAGACAGCTAAAAAAAAACACCATAATTTTTAAAAGCAGTAACAAAAAAAAAGGAAGGGTGAAACCATATAAACAAAGAGAGAGTGAACATTAAGTAAGATAATAGCTGTCCTATAAGCACCAGCTTTCTTTCAAGCCCTCCTCCTCCTCCCCCTCCTGGTCCTTCCCTCTATGACTTTGGCCTAATAAAAATCAGAATCAGCTTTTCTTCTTCACCTTTCACTTTTCTTATTTTTACATGCAGGTGCAACCCAATAAATCTGTCCTTTTCTTTGTAATTTTCTGGGAAACCTTCATCAATTAATCAAAAAATCAAGCACTTGTTGTTTGATAAACCCCCTTCAAACCCCCCCCCCCCCCCCCCTTAATTTATCATCACAAGTCATTTGTGAGAAGAAAAAAAATGGAAACTTGAAAGGAAAAACAAAAACATTCCTTATCATTTTTTCATTTCTCTCTACCGGGGCCGTTTTGCTTCAGCCACACCACATTTTTCATCTAAGTTACTAAAGTTTAGCCGTTTTCTTTTCGAGGCAATCGACGATGTTACTGATGAATTTTCTGAACAATCCATGGATTTCATTTGGGTTGGTGATAAATCTGGTGATTTCAAACAATCTGCTTCTTCTCTACATTTTTCCAATCTGAGCTCTTGCATCAGATTGTAACAAGAAACCACTTCTTCCTGCGAACAAAAAATGGATTAAACTAAAGTAAAGTTTTTGGCTAAAAAGGGAAAACGGAGTCTCAATTTCATAATGAAACTTACTACTTCAAGATATCTACATTGCGAAATGGAATTCATTTTCAATTCCAAGGCTTTTCTTGTCAATCTGTCATCCATTGTTGCTAAAATGGCTGTGGCTGCTGCTACTACTGAAGGCCGATGGTTTTGTGTACTTGTTTCTGCATTAAAGATTTGAATGTAATTTAATGAACAAAAAATCCGATTGGATTGAGAAATTGATGGAAATGGGTTACGTGAAGGAACTACCTCTAATCATGACCCAGATGAGTTCGACAATCTGAGAAACTTTATTGCTTGGTGGGGATTCAATGGATAATTTAGATATGAAATAAGGAATGAAGGAGAAAGGAGTTGTTGAACTCATCTTCCATTCCAATGTGTTCAACACCAAAAGCTCCATTCTTTGGATTACCTTGCTTTCAAAGTTGAAATCATCCACTGGAAATTCTGATAATGCTGGAACCTTCAATTCTTCCATTTTTGCTGCCAAGGAAAGACAAGCCACTGCCAATAGCCTAATTGCCCACAGCTTCTCATTCTGCAGCCATGGATTTTTGAATTAACAAAGTAAAATTAAGAAGCCATTGACAGAGATATGGAAAAAGTGAACCTTACAGTAATGGCTCTCCTCAAAAGAAACCGATCAAAGTATATCATTGAAAGATAAGCTGTTTGGCAACCAAAACCGAACACATTTCGTGTCTGTGAAATTAGAACAATCATCAATTGAATTGAATTGAATTGAATTGAATCAATGCCTAAACACAAGAAAAACCCAACAAAATAATAATAATAAAATAAAAAAAACTAACTTTGAGAAACCATGCAATTGCATCCAAACGTGCACATTTCATCCAGTTACCAAACACCAAAGATTTATCTTTTCTAAACCCAAAACTTGTCTCCTTCACAAGTAATGTATCCACATAACCATCATCCTCTGCTGGGCTTGCATTACCAATGTCAATGAATGTATGTTCATCCACAATCTCCTCATCCAAACAAGCCCCAACATCGTCCATTTTCACAACAACCGAAAACCCTTTTCTTCTATCACATTCAATAAGAGATCCAATTACAAAGAAACTGCAAAAACGAAAGAGCAAATCCAGAAGAAGAAGCACGAAGCGAAAACAGGGGAAAGTGGGGAGATGAAAGAAGAGGTGGTGGTGTTGTTCAGCAGTTACAGAAGAAGGAAAGGATTAAAGAAGAAAAAACGAATCTGGGTATTCACAGAACGTGGCGAGATTTTAGAAAGGCTTTTGGTTGAAGGGGGTTTTGGAGAGAGAATGGTTGTCTGTGTTTGGATTTTGAAGAGAAGACTAGAATTTGACTGAAAACAGAGAGAGTGTGTGTGTATTTTGGGTTTGGATTGGACTTGAGTGGGACTGTTTGAATATACGCGAGTGAGATACACGCACCAATCATTTTAGAGATCTCTCACTGCCACTTATATTAATACTATTGGTTACTACCGTACCATAAACAAGTACTTTCTGTATTCTATAACCGCACCCAATACTTTTCTTCCCGTCCTAAACTTAAATCTTGCAATTTAGTCCTCTACTTTTCTTTTATTTTTGAATTTTGCTCATTTTCTTTACACTTCTCCAAACAATTTTCTATTTTCAATAGTCAAGCCAAGTAAAAATTAAACGGACGTTTATGGTCCATGATTATCCAATACTATAACTAATTTTTGTACTACATGGTTGGTTAGAGTCAATACTATTTCAAAATTCTCTATTTGCTCCCGTTTTTATTATTTTATAGTTTATATTCATCGTTTTTTTATTATTTGCAACGATGTTTGTTATTTTCTTGTCTCAAACATCCTCTAAAAGAGAATAATTGAGCATTGTTTGACGCACGAGCATTTGCAGTGATGGGTTTTGGAAAGTAAAGTTTTTCTTTGAAGAGTCTTGTGCTTTTTGGATTATCTTTTCCCTTGGTGGTTGTGATATGTATTGAATGTTAAAGTGGTAGTTGTTGTTGTTGTTTTGGTGAGTCATATCGAGCACAAATTAGTGGAAGTCGACATCTTACTCTTTTATTTGATATCATATGTTCAAATCTATATACTCATATTTGTTGTACTGAAAAAATAACGAAATAAATAATTTATTGTTGATTAAATTGAACTAAATTATAGCGATTAAATTGAAGGCTTTGAAATTATATCCATACCAAATTGAAGTTAGTAGCAAATTACATGGAATAAATTGAAATATGGAACCAAATTGGTAGGTTACCAAAACCATGAGGTGTAAAATTGTAATTTAGCATTTTCCTTTTAGGTAATTGTGTTTAGATATAGAAGGATCGCAGTCGTGGCACCAACTTCGGCTCATTAACCAATCAAATATAGCCACGTCATCATTGTCGAAACACCATTTTGTGTACTAATTTTCGGAGTCAATGACCATTTTCGTAATTTTGTGATTATCGCTTTCATTTTTACGTTTCTTATGCTGGTTACTTAATTTAAAAGCCTAATTAATTAAATAAATAAAAGCTTAAGGTTATTTAAGGAAAAATTATCGTAAATAATAAAATTTGTGAAAATATTTATAAATATAGTAAAATTTTAGAATTTATTCATTATAGTCTATAAATGGATATATTCTAAAATTTTGTTATATTTTGGTTCTTTTTGCTATATTTAAAAATTATCATTATTTAAATTGAGACAATATTATTTGGAGGGAAAAAATTATAAATGGATATAAAACGAGTATATTCAAATTACCATTTAGTTTTATTCAGGTTGTTAGGGTTTTCGTTTGATTTAACCTATAAAATTTGGGAGTATAAATTTATTTATTATGTTTTACAAAATTTGATTAAGGGTTCATTTTAACTCTAACCTACTCAAATGAATATAGTTTAGAAGTCAATATTAGCATAACTCGACATTCATAATACTTTTATTAAAGGTCTAGTCCATCTACTCCATATATCGTAAAAAAAAAGAGTGAATACAGTTTGTTAGATGAAACATCTATTGTTTCTTTCTTTAGGCCTTTGAGTTCTGGGTATAACTTTTATTCAGTCATTAGGGTTCAAAATGTTACATTTAATCTTCAAGTTTTGAGTTTGATTTTAATGTAGTTTTTAAAAATGCTATATTTTAAGTTTTTTTCATATTTAGTCCATAGATTTCAAGATTTAAACTTTTAATCTCAAATTTTCACAAATACTCATTTTTTTAGTTTCAAGTGTTAATGTCTCTTAATTAATTTAAATGAATTATAAATAGTTATATTCTACTATTAAAAATAATTTTAAAAAGTTTACTTTCATAATCATTCTAAATTATTTAATAGACATCAGTGCCAAAAACTAAAGTATTTTACTAAAAATAAAAAAGTGAGATTAAAAATATAAATCTTAAAATTTAAAAACCAAACTGAAACAAAACTAAATGAAAAAACAGTAATATTTTGAAATATACACACTAAATGAAAATAAAAATCAAAACTTAATTACTAAAAGAGTAACATTTTAAAACCGAGATGCAATATTCAGACTCAGCCAAAACCTAAGATCGAAAATATAAATTTGTTCGAATTTCCTTTTATGTACAATTTTGTTTGGTAGAAATTCGAATAGAAGCTTTTTGGTAGAGGAAACACTTTTAAGCTCACTTTGGTAACCAAAAAGATAATTACTTTACCCTTTTTTCTACTTCTTTTCTTTTGCCTCGCATCTCTCTCATTCCAAAAATAGCTTCACTTTTTTTTTTTTAGGCAAAAAAAGGTCTATGAATATGACTCGAGTGGTAGGAGAATTTTCAACCCTAATTTTTTTTAATTACTTGATACAAATGTTAAAATTAGACCATCAAACTTATAACAAATGTAAGAATTGGACTCACTGATGATAATTTTCAAACTTATATAATCAGTACAATTTATATAGTCATGTAAGTTTGAGGGTCTAATTTTAAAATTGAACAAATTTTAGAATTCGATTTTTTATTTTGAAAGTTTATAGGTATAATTACAATTATCAACAATTTATCCTTCGAACAATATCAAATGGTCTTTTTGTGAAAGAAAATTACTTATCCAGTTGTAATAACAGCTATTATCGAGAAATGTGAAGAGAAATCCTAATATTATAACAAATACAAGAAACTCTTATAAGTTATCTAATTAATTAATGAAAACATCACAAAAATATTATGTATTAACTTTTTATATGTAATTTTTTAACCTTCAAAGCATCTTTGTTAGAGAAAGCGTTAGATTCTCAATAGTTATGGATCAATAATCCATATATTGCTTGATTTGTCACGGAACCACGACCAAAACATTTTTGGTACAACGCATACACCATGAATTTCATGAATATAGTTGTTTCTAAATATATAATGTTCATAGTAATTTTATTTATATCACTCGTATTTTATAAAGACAAGTGCAGATATAGAAATCAAGTATAAAATATTTACAAATATTGTAAAATTTAGATTCACTTTTTACAGTCTATCAATTATAGTCGATATTATTAATAGAAGTCTACCAGTTATTAAATTTGTTGTTGATAGAAGTTTATTAAGAATTTAGCATATTATTAATAGATTTTATTATATTTACATTTTTTTTTAAATTTTGTTATATACTTAATTTATTAATGGTAGAAGTACCACAAATTACAAATTAAATCTAATTTTATCCACTATTGTATAGTGTTGGGCAATTTCAAATTAGTTTTTTTATTGGCATAATTCAATTGGTTTTTTTTAAATTTAATTAATTTAAATAAGAGTGGAAGATAACACGAGATCCAAAGAGCTAAAGTATGAAAACCGACAGCTTATGAGATTCTTTTTTTGTTATACGCCCATTTTGGCATTTTCCCTCTATTTTTACTTTTAAACCCATCTATAATTATCATTATTATTATCCACTCCCTTTTTTTAGTTTCAAAATATTACAATTTTAACAATTAAGTTCTAAAATTTAAATTTAGTTTATAATTTTTCTAAAATTAATTAACTTATTAATATCTTATCTTAATTCTTAAAATAGTTTGAACATTTTTTCCGTTTGTTGTTCTAAATGACGCGAAGCTTAGAAATTTAACATTCTAGACGAGAGTATAAGTAATTGACCTATTTATTGAATATAACTAGTATTGTTTTTTTCCAACAACAAAATTAGAGATTCATCCATTAAATTTTGCCAATATATTTTAATGTCGAAGTGTTAATCGACTAGTTAAATTATATATAAGCTATTTTTTTTTTATATATAAGTTTAGTTCCTACACTTTGAATTGTGTCTATATATTTACATTGTGCCTAAAAAGTATTAATGTTCAAAATATAATGAAACTTTCAATTTTGTGTATAATAAATAATTTGACGTTATTGAATTACTTTTTCCAAAAAAAAGAAAAAACAACAATTGTACATTATAAAAAATTAAATTGAACCGATTGATTTCGATGAAAGTCTAAACGTTCATTTTATGTATTAGTTTACTAGTAATTATTTAAAAAATAAATAAAATAAACCAAGTATATCTATAGACACAAAATTAAAGATTAAAATTAAAACTTTAAATTAAAACTTTAATTTTGAATTGTCCAATTAATGAAAAGAAATTAAGAAGATCCCATACCAAATAGTTCTGACCGAACAAGGAACCACATTGGAGAACTCCAAAGTTGGCCCACGAGCCTGAATGATACCCATTTGGCATTTGGTACCCACCCAAATTCAAATTTCTTAATCTATTCCATTGCTTTTTGTCCCTTCTCATCTACTTTTTCATATAATCAATTCTAAACTTTCAAACTACATTAAACTATTTTAAAAAGTATTCTTGTTTTTTTTTTTCCTTTTTTCATACTCGAACGTTTTCAAATATAGCGTAATGAATCGAAATATTCACAAAATATAGTAAAATTTTAGATTACATCAACGATAGATTGTTTGAATCTAAAATTTTGTCATATTTTGTAAAACTACAATTACGATTACACCCTTTAAACTTTCAATACTAACAATTGGGTTCCTAAACTTTTCAAAGTTTTAAAATCGGATCCTCAAGCTTACACTAATTGTAAAAATTGAATCCTCAAACTTATGTAATTAGTCCAAAACGTATATAATTAGTACCATTTATACAATTATGTAAGATTGAGTCATTAAGGGTCGAATTTTAAAATTTGGATAAGTTTGAGAACTCAATTTTTAATCTTGAAAGTTTAAGGGTATAGTTGTAACTACCACCAATTTATTTATTTAATTTTGTTAAGTTAAATTAAATTTCTAATTTTGGTCCAAAATTTCCAAGTCTGTATCTATAGTTCAGAAAATTTAAAATGTATCTAATTGGGTCTTAATTTTAAGCTATCAAATACTAGTTATTGAACTTTCAAAATCTCCATTTAGTTCCTCATAGCTCAATTTTTATAATTGTGTATGTTCAGTCTAAACTTTAAAAAGTTCCAATAACTTCTACAAATAATTCAACATTGTATATCTTACGTTCATACGTTTGTTAAAGTCAACATAGCTCAATCGACCATATAACATGTGTTAATGACTAATAAGAATACGACTCAAATTCATCACCCCTGTTGCACTAAAAAAAATGTTATGTCCGTGTATTTTACCACATGAATTGATTAATACGCAATAACCGTTCAACAATAAAACATCTGTCGATTCGACATGACGTGAAATCAAGTAAATTAAAAGTAGGTGAGGGAGCAATTAAAGAATTGCGTGTAGGGAATGGAAAGAGGGGGAGGATGGTAGGGAAAAGGTGTAGGTTTAGTGAAGATATGTGTAAATGGGGTGGCTCTTGTTGGCTCTTATGGGTGCATATATTGAGAATTAGAGAGGCGAAGTACTGTAGAAGTGCATCAGCCAGGCTAATGGGTTGGGGGTTGCCTTTCACAGAAGGATCACAACCACAAACACACTACTTTGGCTGCCACTGCTGAACACACACTCACACACACTTAAATTATATGCCAATTTCCACATGCAGTTTGTTTTCTCTCACCACTGCATTGAAATGACTATCTATTCAATTTTTCTTTCTCCTTTCTCAATCATTTCCTTCCTTCCTTCCCCCATCTTACTATCTCATTTATGAACACTTGCTTTTTAATACATGTTTGAATGCGATTTTAAATTTATTAAAATTACTTTTGTATCGGGTTTATAATCATTTTAGACGAATATACGTTGGTTCATCGTTTCATTCGCCTCCCCCCCCTCCCCCGCTTCCTCTAGCTAGTATCTCATTTGGAGTATGTTTTGGGAGTGAGTTTTAAGTAGTTAATCATTTAAGATCATTTTTTTTTTAATGATTTGATAGTTGCTTTAGAAAGTGATGAATTAAACGGTAAATACATGATTAAGGATGAGTTTAAAGTGATTGGAATATGACTAAAACGATTTTTAACAATTTTAAAATCACGGTTAGTTCTCCCTCTTTAACGAAAGAATAGTATAATATACATTTTCCCCTTTTTGTTGATAAAATGTAAACGTTTTGATAATTAAAAATAATAATAATTAGGTATATAAATATATTATAGGTTTCATTCTTATTCATTATGTATTTTTGTCGAAGTTTAAAATGTCAAGATCAATAGAAATAATTTTGTCTCACTATTACATAAATGTTAATAGAAATATTGATAAAAATGTTCGATGTCAAAATTATAAAAACAAAAAAAAAATGTCTTTTAAATTGATAAATAAACCTTTTAAGTTGTTTAAACCACTTTAAAACGTTTACTATTAATATTATATTCACATTAGCAATATTTTATTGTTTACTTTTTTGTATTTCTTGATTTTTTCTATAATGAAATGAAACGGTAGGAGGCTCATATAAAGTTCATGCATAAATTCTTGAAAACCATATATAAAAATGTCGATGAAAATATCAATATATTGATATATATTTTTTTTGAAAAGATAGTGATGAAAATTTAAAAAGATGATTTTAGCTTTAAAAAATTTGATAAGTGAGTAAAGAAATTTGATCTTATTGTTGTCATAATTTGTTGACAATCATAGAAATGTTTCTCACAAATGAAAAAAAGATAATAATAATAAGTAAAATGTAATTAATTTAAGAATTTATAATTTTAATGTTTATTGATTAATTTTGATAGATTGTTAAGAAATTGAAGACCACATATAATTTGATTTGACATTATATAAGTTGTACCAAAATGAAACCTTGACTATGTTAAGAAACAAAGTGACATTTCATGGTATAAAGAATAAAATTTATTTTATATATTTATCCGTTATTCACCTTATCAAATCTATTTTCTATATTTTTTATGAGTTAAAATTCGAGAGAATATATTATATTGTTTTTTTTTTAAAAAATAAAACTAAATTTCATAATATCTAAAAATTAATTTATAACAAACAAATTTTATCATGATAAACAATAATTTAAATTTTTGTATTTATTTACGAAACACTGTAACAATAAATGAGACGATGGCGCCCTTGTTATTCAGCAACCGCGTGCTTCTTTCCTCCTTTAAATCCCTAAAATTTAAAAAAGAACTCTCCAAATCTGTGTTTATTGGTAATGAGAATGCTTATAATTAAGGAAATACCAAAATTCTTCCATATCTTACACAATCCATCCACTTCCTCCTCCTCCATTGCTCTGCCACTCCCCATGTGCTTTTTAATTAAGTGGAAGCAAAATCAATGGAATACTGGTGGGGATTAGGTGGATGTCGGTGAGAGTGAAGATTGTAAGGGGGAAAAAAAAAACGGTTTTGGTTATGCTTCTGACATGGCTCAATGAGTCAAATTCCGAGGGTTTGACTGCCCGCTGCCCCCTGCAGATCGGTCGGTCCCTTGTTTCTTCCCGATCCCGAACCATACACTGGGGAACTGTGCGGCACATGGAGGGCCTCTCAATTTTGAATTCCCCATTTCTAAACCCTAATTTGGGCTTCCATGGTCCATTTTTTTTTTTTTACTAATTCTCCTTCTCCTTGCGTTGTTTGGTTATTTTTGATAACTACAACTGCTCCGTGACAACCACATGACACTACCATACATAAATTTGATGTGTATTTTATTTACACATTGCTTGCCCATTCCTCTCCATCTTTTAATCTAATCATGGATTCATAATTTCAAAAGAAAAAAAAAAATATATATATTCTTCTTTTCTCTGACAGTGTGACAGTTTGGATGTCAGTCTCAAATAAGGGCTGCCTCTGTGAACTTTTATTATTGTTTTTATTTTTATTGCTGTTATTTAATCTATTTATTCCTCCTCTCCTTCCCACATATTTGGATTGTTTATGTCGATCTTATCAGGGGTTAGTTTAGATTTTGATTTAAAAATTAGATGATTTAGTGGAACATTAGTTATTATTTGCTGTTTTTGTAACTATAAATGATTCATAACTTTTTAAAAAAGAAAGTTATTAAACGAGGTTTAAGTATACCTTGGATAAGGAAACAAATGGTTGAACTAGATTAAAAATCACTTTTGTTACTAGAAGTAATGACTTAGTTAATGAACTTTGATTTTGATTTGTAATTGTCAGTTGCTATGCTTTCAAAATTGTTATAATTTAGTCATTAAACTTTATCATGTAGCCATTTACTCCCTACACAAACCTATTGCAATTTAATCATCTCCTGAAAAAACTTCAAAAGTGATTTTTTACCAATATTTCTACTGAATGAATTGCATTAGTTGCCTAATAAAACCAAGACTCAATTACTGAGGCAAAGTCTTCTGAGCCCAAACTGGAAATGAACAGTCCACTATAGGCCCAAATGATAAAACTGGGCCTGAGACTGAGATGATTGAGGCCCAAAACCATTTTGTGGAGAGGAAGTTATGGTTATGGGTCCAAATCCAATTCCTACAATATAGCGGTACGCAGCCACGCCACAGCCACTCCCAACAACAAACAGCGTATCCCTCACGCGTCCAATACCAAAAGCACGTGGTCTAATAACTCTAAAACCATCTGCCACGTGTCCATCCCCACGTGAGTCCCTTCATCCAACGGTGACAGTTCAATCCACGTCATCGTGTACACGCAACCACAGCTTCGCCGAATATTCGCTACCACACGAATAGAATAATTCGTTTATTTGTTATTTGCACGACACCAACGAGATCCCCCTTTGGCACCGTTGAGCGTTTTAAAGGTCGTGAACCTAATAGGTTATTTCTTTTATTTTTCCTATTTCTATAAAACCCCTAATTTGTTCATCTTTCAAACTTTCCTTTCCTTCATTCTTCCCCAATATTCCAGAATTTTGATGGCGAGGTTTTCCTTCAATTCATCCAAGTCTTGCTCGATTCTCGTTTCAATTCCACTAGATTTTGTTCATTTTTTTTCTTTGAAGCTTTTTCGTTCTCAGATTTTTACGCACCCTTGTAGTTCTAATTGACGTCTATTCAAGGGAGGAGCCACCGTGATCTGTTCTAATGGGAAGACGTGAGTTTTTTTTTTCTTTTCAAATTTTATTAATATCATCATTATTATTTTGTAGTTTGATCGATTATCGATAATCGATGGTGTTATTTTGTTGTTTTCTTCTATGAACTGAATTTCTATGGTGTTTCTCTAGTTTTTGTTCCTTTTTCATCATCTATACATGGTTTGACTTTTCGTCCTGGAGTGTTTCTGTTTGTTTGGCGGTGTTGATTGTTATTCTTGAATATTGTGTATCGTCGGATTTTTATGTGATTAGCGCGACGAAGTTTGATGTTTCATTTTGGAAAATTTTGATTGCAAGGGTTTGGGATTGATGTTGTCTCGTCTTGACAGGTAAAACTCAGCGAAAAAATTCTCCAACGGTGGATAGTGATGATGATAGTAGTGTGAGTTCTTCATCGACTATGCGGTCCGATCGTATGTCTGTTGTAGGGATTGAGGATTTTCATTTTGACAAAGATACTTTACTTGATCAAGCTCTTGATGCTTTATACGAGAAGAGGTATTCTTGCAGTTCATTATCGATTTTTCGTACTAATTGTTTTTTACTTTGGGAATGAAAATTGATGCAACTTGTCTTGTCATTAGTCGCCACAGCTGTTGCTGTCGTCCCATTATAGTTTATAACTTTCTTATTTAGTTCTTAAATTTGGAATAAAGTATGATCGAGTTCTGCAATGTAGGGGATCCACGAGAGAGAAAGCCCTGGCATCGATTATAGAAAATCTTGGCAACAATTTGCAACATCAATTTGTGGAAAAGAAGTATGGGCTCCAACTCTTTCAATCTGTTTCTCTTGTTTATTGCTTGGCATGGTCTCCTTTGATTTTTCTCGGGTACTGCTCCTAAGAGTGAATGATCGCGATGCAGTGTTGCTTTCATTCACTTTCTTGGTTGAACGTAATTAGTTTTCCGGATATAGTATAATGTAGTCTTGCTGCTACAATAAAAGAACTGCCCAAAGTGGGGGAAGGATAAAAAGGAGAGATTTGAGAAATTTTGTATTGAGAAGAAATCTTGTTCACCTTTATACTCGAATTAGAATATTTTTCAGGGAAACAACTAATAGATGGACCTAAAATTATCGTTTGCTCACCGATTTCATTGCCACAAATATTATAGTATAGCCAATGGCAGATTCTGATTTTGAATTTTGGCAGGTTTCAAATCAAATTTCTCCTGTACCTATAATTTAGACACTAGATTATCATTTTACCATTTCATCCTTTTGTGTTAAGTTTGATCAAATTAAATATTTAGCCAACTATAATGTAAGAAAATGAAACTAAATTCCCCGCTTTTTTTTTTTTTTGTTATGCAACTTTCATGCAATCATCCAGCTAATAGGGTTATATGTTAGGTCCTATTGAGGAAAAAGAACAGGAATAAAGCACATGCATGTTGATTAATTGCATTTCTTCTTCCTTTGGCCAGATTTGCCACTCTGCTTCATCAGTGTCTGACTTGTATCAAAAAGGGTTCCAGCAAGGAAATATCCTTGGCTTCTCATGCAATTGGTAGGTGTTCGATAACATTAGCCTTCCCAATTACTATGTATCCATATTCAAATTAATTATATGATCATATATACTTTGTAGGATTATTGGCTTTAACTGTGGGTGAGGGAGACAATGCTCGGGAAATATTGTCAGAATCAATTCCCTCAATTTCTCAAGCTCTCAAATCTGGCTCGGAGTCCTCAAAGATATCGGTATTTGATATTTAAATTCAAAATAACTTGATGATATTCATTTGGCTGATTTGCATGGGATATCAATTTTCTACAGCTGCTCGAATGCTTGGCAGTTATCACTTTTGTTGGTGGAAATGACGTGGAGGAGATTGAACGGTCATTACAGCTCATGTGGCAAGTAGTCATTCCCAAACTAGGACAAAATGTATTCCCTTATGTCTTTTCTTTGTTATCATTCTGTCTTTCACCCCCTCCCCCCCTCCCCTCTCCCCCTTCTTTAAATCAATACGTGGATGTCTATTTTTACTGTTGTATGTTTGTTGTCTGCTCTTCAAATTTCATAGGTAGTTGCAGTCAGGCAATCGGCAGCTATAATAACAGCTATGGTGTCTGCATGGTCCTTTGTCCTTACAACTATGGACGGGTTGAAACTTAATTCCAAAGATTGGCAAGAGTTAGTAAATTTTTGTTATGCACCTTCCTTTTTTCTATTAATTTACTATTTAGTTCTTTTTTTTTATCCTTTATTTTTGGTATGAAACCTGATCTTCTGCTATTGATTAGAGTGTGATTGTTAATGGGTTGATGTCATAATTTGTATGGTCTAGGCATAAACTATGAAGTAACACCATCATTGGGGTTGATTGCGTTAATATGGTCGTAAAGGGCTCTACTTTGGGAAATATGGTTGGAAAGGAATAGAAGAACTTTTAATGACGTTGTTAATTCTTTTGATTCTTTTTGGTCTGTGATTCAAAACACAACATCTTGGTGGTGTTCAAACCACACAAAACTCTTTTGTAATTACAATCTTTTCATGATTTTTAACAATTGGAAAGCTTCGTTGGTCTAGATGTTTATAGGAAGGGCCTCCTTGGCCTTTGCCTCTAACTTGTTTTTTCTGCTTTATCATTAATACATATTGGTTTCTTTTCGAAAAAAAAAAATGTGTAAAGAAACCATCATGGGTTGGCCTAGTGGTAAAAAAAGAAGACATAGTCTCAATAACTAAGAGGTCATGGATTTAGTTCATGGTCACTTACCTAGAAATTAATTTCTTACGAGTTTTCTTGTCACCCAAATGTTGTAGGGTTAAGTGGGTTGTCCCGTGAGATTAGTCGAGGTGCGCGTAAGCTGGCCCGAATACTCACGAATATAAAAAAAAAAACAAAAAACAAATGTGAAAGAAATGTTCACAGTTTTATGAAAATTTGGTAAATAAATATGTAAAGAAATGTTCACCTTGTATGACAATGTACTATGTTTTTTTTTTGGTTATCTCACTATATTATGTGATCAATGATTATATGCTTTGGTACGTTAATATATCCATCGATGTATTCATGAATTGGATGGTTTGACATTGATATTAAGAGTTGATCAATATTTTAGTTATTTTTTATGAGGACCTGTAAATCATAAAAAGGAAAATGATCTAGATCATAAAAAGGAAAATGATCTATTAGTCTCAATTTGAAGATATATATATATATATATATATATATATATATTATTTTTTTTTTTATAACAATTTAAGATATATAGTATAACTTAATTTGGAAGTAAAAACAACCCAACTGTTGATTAAATGATTTTTAGGATCTTTTCTAATTATAAAAATATTTGTTGATATCGATTTATCCATATAATTGAAATGTCTTTGAGATTGATATCAATATTTTAGTCCTTGGATATGATTTTGTCTCCTTGATGGGCCAATACCCTTTCTTTCCAAAGAGAACATCAAAGGTTCTACAGTACAAAAACCAAATCAATGTGTGGAGAATCCTTACCCACCCGTGTAGTATAGTTTTGTATTTTCCTTCTATAAAGGAGCGGAAACATTAATTTTGATAATATATGTATGTTGAATTGTTGATTAAAGGACATTATTATGTCACAAATATACAGATCAATATCATTTTTATCAAGTCTCTTGGACAAGGATGACCGTGCTGTACGCATTGCTGCTGGTGAAGCACTGGCATTGATTTTTGAGATAGGCGTTTTGGAGAAGTTTTCTGCTGAAACTAAAGGATCAACTTATGGCTCCACCCTAGAGGGAAGTAAACCGCGGGAATGGTTTATACATATACAGGGACTGAAGGGAAAAATCTTAAATCAAGTCAAAAACCTCTCGATGGAAGCTGGTGGTAAGGGTTCTGCTAAGAAAGATCTCAACTCCCAGCGGAATACATTTCGAGATATTTTGGAGTTTTTTGAGGTACACAAAGATTGTTTCTTTATTTCTTCTTTAAATTTGTGATTTTCATGACCTTTACTTTTTAGGCTCATTTGTTTATGTGCTCTGTAATGTTAGGATGGTTATTGTCCTGAAACTTCAATGAAGATTGGAGGTGATCTGTTGCAGACTTCGACATGGACTCAATTGATTCAGGTTCCCTCATTTTTTCGTTGTCTAAGAATATAGTATAAACTCTTCTTTTCATTTTGTTTCACTAAAATTCTAAATTTTTACAGTTGAACTTCTTAAAGCATTTTCTTGGAGGGGGATTTGTCAAGCATATGCAGGTTAGTTTCTTTGCCTTCTGCATACCAACACGCGTTTTACTTTTACAAGTTCAATTTATTCTTAATCTGCGGGTAAAATTCCTGTGACTACTAGCTTTCTAATATTCTCTCCTCTTTCTTTCCTTTTCTTTTTGTTAGGAGAACGAATTCCTTCATGATGTCTTTGGGTTCACTCCGAAGAAAAAGTTTCTCTTGGATAGCGAACATCGGATATCAACCGCCGAAAAAGTTAGTGGAGCATTAATTTTTAATTTATTTTTTCGGTTGAACGTGTTCTTTTGAATTTGTAATTTCTATTCCTTGTGCATGGCAGTCTTGTTTCTTCTAATAAGCGTTTTTTTTTTTCAATAAATTACAGAGGATGTTCAAGTCACCAAATTCAATTGTCAACAAGGCAAGGACTCAGCATTTGAACAAGCAGCGAATGTTAGCTGAGGTAATTTCTGCACATTACTAGAATAGGAAGGCATTTTTTTCCCTTCTTATTATCCTAGATGTTACTACTATCTCTTATGTAATGGCTGTCCTAAAACTAGAGTTAATTGGTTTGGACATTGTTGAACTCTCATTTTCTTCAATAGAATTATATATTTTCTGTTTAGATAATCTTTTGCGTTTATGTTTGCAGGGGAGAAACATTGGACACTATGCTGTAAACGTGGGGGAGTGAGATGTAGAATTTTATTTAATTGTTGAATTGAATGAATTAGATATTTTGAGGAGGTTGTGTTGTTAAAGGCTGGTGCGAGCCTCCACTTTTTCTTTTGGTCTATTATCATATTTCAAAGATTGTAAAATAGTAGGAATTATAATCACTCGCAGTTCATAATTGGGGCTGTTATTCTCGATTCTTATGCTGTACCTTCACTTCATAAGTGCTGACAATTCACACTTGAATTTCGATTTAGCACGTAAATTCACTAGTATTAGTCTGTTTATTATGTAAACTTTGGGCTAGAGGTTATTGGCATGTTAAAGAAGAGCCCTCTAATAATAACTAATCGACATGTTTATGCGTTGTTTAAGTTTCGTATTAATCCATATCTTTGGTATTAATCGTATTAATCAATCTCTGTTGAAGTTTCGTATTTAATTTCATTTTAATTTCATCAATTTCTTAATGAATTTAATTTCATTCAATTCAAAACTAATTTTTGATGAAACAAGGAATAAGAATACTTTTTGTCCTTTGATTTTCTCCTACATATGTTTCCACGTGGCATTCAAATGTTACCCAGAACAGCTTAAATTATTCTAAAATACAAAAAGATTCTAACACGCCTTAGAGAGTGGCCCTGTAGAAGCTGTACGTATTTGTACATGGGATCGTCAACTTTCTGTGAGGCCAGAATGCCCTGAATGTCCTAATCTTGGTCTTCTCTTTCCATGTTTACCTCTAATTCAATGCCACAACAAAGTCATCTTTTCAAACTTAAGATGAATATAAATTACAAAATAACTATAAAGTTTGTGTCGTCTACATTCTCTCGGAGAAAAAACGCTGTGCTGAAGACATTCTATTCAACTAATTTGGGGATTTTTCGGTTGTATGCAATCATTTGGGAAGTTGTCTTCGATAAAACTAACGGACCCATTTGAAATCTGAATTCAGTTGGTTGGACAAAATAACTTAGAAACCAGACAATCCAGCAAAATGCTTTTTCATGGCTCTATCCTTCCTGTGATGGTCGCCGCCTCCTCTCCTTCCACGGCCTCTGTTGCCACCTCTTCCCCCCCTGTCTGACACCTCGGCCACATTTGGTTGTTTACCTTCTCCTTCAGGCATGCCTGGAGCTGTTCCACTTTCCCTTTCCCTTTCCCTTTCCCTTTCCCTCCTTCCTCTTCCCCAAGACTTGCGTACACTATCTCTTGGATCCACTGCAGAAACATCAGGTTGGCTATCCTGCTGAGACTCTGTCAATTTTTTTACTGCACCGAGGGGTAAGTTGCCTCCGCGTCCAAGTCCATAAATTAGTTCTTTCTGAGCTTCAGTTACCAAAGATGCCTCATCAGAATTGGCAACTGCAACTGACCCTGCAACTTTGTAACTATAGTTTTTACCATCCTTGACGTAGTATTGTGGTGTTCTTCTAGATCCCCACTTTGAGTTGGGAGCATTTTGGGCTGAGCTTCCATTTGTTGAGTTCGATGAGCTACCTAAATGGGAACTTGGCTTTTGACCTACCAAGTCTTCATTATCTTCTGTAGCTGTCTCTGCTATGCTAATACCGAGATCATCAAAAGAATCATCATACTCATCTTCATACTCATATTGAGAAATTAAAGCTGCTGTTCTCACTGAATCTGCTTCATTTCTATTGTCAAGGGTCTCTGAGTACGGCATGTCATCTTTAGACTTTCGAACAAATCTGCCAACAGAAGTTGATGAAACTGAAGGGCCTTCAGATGGTAAATCTTTACCACGAGAGACTTGATCGGTGGAGGGAACTGTTGAAGGCTCAAAGAGTTTTCCTTTTCCTTTATCTTTCTTGTTAATAGCAGTCGCACTAGAACTGGGCACTGGCATTGTTTCTAAGGAAGTGTCCAAGGACTGAAGATCAGAATGAAGAGTTCCCTCAAGGATTCGTTGAATCACTTCTTCAGGATTCTGATTATAAGCTACCAGACATGCAGCTAGAAACCCACTGCCATACTCAGGGAAAAGATCCTTTATTTGACAGATTTTCGACTCCAACATTGCAGCATCCTCATCTACTTCTGATATGTGGCTCATCACAGGGGCCTTGGAAAGAGATGGATCCTTAATATCAGACGAGGGGGTATACATAACCATCGTTGATAGATAATTAAATTGTTCATCATCGACAAATATCCATCCTGTAGGAGTAGAAATCGGCAACGCAACTTATGTCATAATGTTATTTCTAGCTATAAAAGAAAAAAGAAGATTAGCCAATACTAAAAACCTATTCAGAAATATGTCTATCAACATGATTTTTCGTTTTTATGGGTGCCATTCCTTGTGCTGCCGTTGAGCAGAAAATTGAAAATTATTCTATTTCCAAAATGCATTGAGATTGTGCAATTGGCATGATGGAAGACTCAAAGCCTTCTTATCTCACAAGCCACTGGAACTAAATCCAACACATACCATGCATAAGACTTTCTATGGTCTAACGATCGACTATTCCAAGCATGAATAGTTAGTAATATAAATTGCCAATAAAGTTACGCTTTTATTTACTTGTATATTGTAGCATTAATGAATGTTTGATCAACTTAATTTATCCTATATGTAGTAAAAATACAACCTCAATCCAGAAAACTTACCATTGTTTCGTAAACTGTTGATTCTGTTCATTATGGAGTGGTTCTTTTCCATACGCTGGAGAAATGTTTGACCAAGTTGTTTATCTGAAGCCTGTTGCGTGATTCCATTGATTTCTCTCAAAGTTTGAATCAAGATATCTGCTCTTATGACAGGATCTTCTACGTTTGCAGGGAACATCTTCATAGAGACTGGAACAGGGAGGTCATTTCCAAACACTTCGTCGCCTAGATAGCAGATTTCCAGCAGTTTCCAACCAAAACTCACAATTCTTAACGCTAGCATTTTCAAACTTGTTGCAACATTAGAGATCATTTCATCTCCTTGGGGCACGAGGACAATTTGAAATCCCTGCTGTAAAGATGGAAGTAGTAAATCATGCAACCTTGCAAGCATTCCAAGCAAATCCTCATTCCCGCTGCTGCATTAACATTGATTTGGGGGAGAGAGAAACTACATATTCAAATTCAATTACAAACTTCACCGATGGAAATCCAGAACCAGAATCTTGTATCAAACATATAGTACCTTATTTCAACAGCAGAGGAGAAGAATATAGCTGCCAGTCTGTATGCAGTGACAAAAGAGTCCAGAGTGACAATTGCATCATTAATAAAATCAATCACCTATCGAGAAAATCAAGTTAGCGATTGCTACAATGCATAGCGACACAGATGAAATGACTTCTGCTCTTGCGCAAAGAATGCTGGAAAGGAAATAAATAAAAGTTCAGCTTCTTGATCATAAAAAATTTACACACATAGGAGAGCCTCAATATAATCTACAACAATTTCCCCTCGGTTCAAGTTCACCTACCTCCAAGAAGTCAGCTTGAAGCTTACTGTACCCACTTCCTCCATGGCTGCTCGAGGAGAAGAGAGTCTGCATAAAAGAAATGGCAAGATTTCCTCAATTAATAAAGTTCAAATCTAGGTCTGTACATCACAGTTTGCACATGGAACTCCATAAGATGATACTCTGACACTGCCAGGGAAAGAAACAAGAAACTTACCTAAAGCAATTGAATTCCATAATCTAGTGGGTGAGACTTTATTTTTTGACCCAAGAAAACAGCAGCGTTCTCTGGCATAGACACTCACACTGAGGTATATACCATTCAGAATGGTGGAGCAAGAGACTAAAAAGTGAAACATGCGCTTTCTTGGACAATGTTTTGCAGTATCGGCCATGTCATACCAAAGGTCCCTCGCAAATTAAAAATAGCCGATTCACTCACGAGCAATTTAACCTCAAAGGTGTGCTTGTTTGTGTAATGTTGTGTTTTTATTTTTTATGTATTCCTTGAGGCAAGAGTTATTAACCTAAGGTTGAGAAGTCAAACTTCTGGTTCCTCGTGTTCAAATAACCCTGTTTTGCAGACTAATGGGCCCAGAAGATGAGTTTTGGTATGTGAAGAATTAATTATCCCCTTTCACGTTTCCTTGCTTTGTCCTTGTTTCATATTTGTCAAAGCCACAAGCTCTTTTAAAGGTTGGATTTAAATCTTCTCAAGGGCTTCAAACCCCTTGGGATCCTTCCAATTTAACCACCTTTCACTTTTCATCTACACTTTTAAGTCACTTAAAGATCAACCTTTTCAGAAGCATCAATGCCTGATAGAACTCCCAAAACTCCCTTTTCTGGTATCATATAGACCACAACTACGGTGGATCACCCACTCAAGAAAGAAAGAAAAGAAATCCTTTGTCTTCAGTTTATTAGAGCTCTCTTTTGGTCTATTAGGCAAGAGAAAAACCTTGGCAATAACAAATGAAAGCCCTGCTTATAGAAGCTTTCTTTTTTGGCTCTTTCATGGTGAAAAAATCGTTCTCATACCCTTTTCCATTTTTCTCATTCTAATATAACCAATTGGAACAACCTTTTGTAACATCCCTTGACCTTTGGTCTTGTGCTTGCCTTTCCTCCCCCTCCATCGTAATTTCATATCATCTATGATATTGCTTTCTTTTTGTTTTTGGGAAATTGTATATTATCAAATTGGGTTTCATTTAGCCAAAGCAATAGGATCCTGAACAACGAAGAAAAATCCTTCACCTTCATTGCATCTCTATCTTTTTTTGGCATTCTCTTGATAATTGGTCGTTTAGTTACTATTATTCTGTATTTCTAGCTGACAGTAACAAGAGAATATTTTGTGAACTCCTCAGCTTGTGAGGACATACTCCGTCCTCCCATCCTATCCTTGTGCCTTTCTTATCATCAAAGAAATCTTTTATTTCTTGTCTTAAAGAAAAAGGGCCAATTAACTTTTAGCTGTAACAGGGTTTCAGTATCACAAAGGATTTCCTGGAATATTCACTATCAACACGACATATTAATTAAAAGAAATACCTCAAGCGATGTGCTGCACCTTTCATGCATCATAGAGACAATGCTGAGGAAATGAGATATAACTGATGGTGAAGTTTCATGAATACTAGGCTGCGATTTTATAGCATTGTCAACCTGAAAAATGTTAAATGGCAATTTCAAATGTCAACTCAAAATAGAAGAGTAGCATACAGCATTTCTTTCTTTTAACGTCTGAGAATATTAAAATGAGATTTAAAAGAATTTTCGACCTGGAAAATCCCAAGGCTATTTTCTGAAATTTGAGAATGCATAGAAGCATAACATATTGCATTCCGTTAAAATCGCTAAAAAATTTCTATTCTCTTTCTTACCTCTTATTTAAAAAACAAAAGAAAAAAGAAAGAAAATTATTCCCTTACCTAAATAATCTGCAGCATCCGTAAAGTAAATAATAATTTAAAATACAAATATACACAATTTATACAATCAAACAATCAGCAGCCAGAAGTTGTATATGCATTGCAGCGCAGCCTATTCTCAATTTCCAGTGTTGGTTTCGTAAACAGTTACTCATCTGTTTCCTTGTTGTAATTATCTCTTTCCTGAAGAGATAATTGCTATAAACTATAATAATCTAATAAACTTCCAAAATCATACATCTGCTAGAGACAAATGATCCACTATAACATCCAAAAATTCCACACTTAAAGTTGTATCCATATAAATGTAAATTACTTTGAGAACTAGTTTGACCTTTAATTATCCAAAAGTTTGAACATCTGAATCAGCAGAGTACAAAACTTTGGAGACATCACATGATCATTACAGGATGAGAACCAATAGGAGCTACTAAGAAAGATGATTACCAGTATTCTAGTTAGATCTTCATTCTCGTGACTATATATAGCACATATATCAAGTAACTTTGGAAGGTCAAGCAACTTCTTTCCCTGCAGAAGAACTATATAAAAAATTAGTGAACAACAGGGCACCACTATCACAAAATTGATAGAAACTCAGTTTCACTGGCCAGATGATGATTCTAGGACACATTTGAAGTTCTTCAGAATAATATATCCTCTCGATCAGACTAAAATTATTTTAAAACAAGTCCACGTGAATCTTCCAGCAAACTGTTAGTATTTGAATAGACATTCACAGTCAGCTGGCAACCATAAGAGTGTAACCAGGTCTCTAACAGCTGCATCATATTTCATCTAGCTCATCTCCAAATCCAATTATTACTTTAAGTCAACTAAAAGTTTGAGCTGCTGATCATAGCACAAAGGTATCAGCAGTTTCAAAGTCCATAACAGGACCCAGAATTTTCCTCAAGACCCAAAGGGCCTTCGAGCCTGGATGTCAGGTGACATCACATGTCAATAAGGTGAGATGCACAATAATTAAAAAATGCATTAGAGAAGAGCTAATAAAATAAACAACAACAATAACGAAGTATAAGGGTGAACAAAAAAGAAAACCATCGACCACACTGAAAGAAAAATCTTAGAGAAAAACATTGATGTAAACAAATCTTAGGAGATAATATAGGGTTTCAATGAAAGACCCTACTTCATCATTAACCATTGACCACGCTGACAGAAATATCTTAGAGAAAAATATTGATGTAAACAAATCTAAGAAGAAAATATGGGGTTTAAATGAAGGGTGGGTTCGCGAGTACACGATTACCAGATGCATGCCTAATTCCTAAAGCGACGATGACTTATTTGACACTGAGCAATACAACTAAGATGCACCTAGTGGCTAACTGGCTATCCATGTTTTTAAAGAAGTGTCAGATTTTTCGTAGAACATTAAAGATATGATATTCATGGTTTATTGGTAAAACCGATGGGAAAAAGATGTCCTATCACCCGTAACCCCTTACGTGTAGTAATATCACAAAGAAGATTGAAACAAGTGGCAACAAATCTGGTCCCAAGCACTAAATTTCAAAATACTTCTCATAGAACCCTGCGTTCCTTTCATTATTTTTTTACTTCTTCAATAACTTATGTTATATTTCATACGTGGCTGAAATCTTCCAGCTTTCATCAGATTGGATTTGTTGTCAAAACAAATACTAAGGCTGGGTTTAAAATGGTCCCAACAACTGAATAACATAATGATGTGATAAACAATAATAGATAGTGTTTACAGTCACGCTAAACAATAAATTGAGAACTATATAGCTGTACAAGGACATGTTAAAATAGACATAAAGAGTGAAATTACCTCCATGATCCTTCAAACTGAGGCTATCAGCCGCTCGTGCACCAGGATCCCTATTGGAAGACCTGCAGGAAGAAGGTTTTAGAGGGAAAAAAAGTCTGCTGTTAGCCATTCAGCTTTGCAGTAATGCTCAATGGGAATAGACTTGGTACTTTGTAGTGCAACTTACATCCGGTATAATGCCATGAAAACACGGCGGCTTAATTCATATTCTCCGACGATGACACCTGCAACTGTTCCATTTGCTCCACGATATGGAAAATCATACCACCTAGTCCTGAATTTTAGGAAGCTATCGAGGAATTCATGCAAGGAAGTATCCATGGCCACTGTAAGGAATAGGAGAAAAGGATCAGAAAAATCAGTCGACTGACGGACGATTACATTGTATTGCTACCTTTATCAATACATCATAATTATATAACAAGAGTTAATGCATCCTACAAGAAACAAGCACTACCTAGGGAGCACTTTTAAGGAAGAATGTAAGGAGAATACCATCAAAGTATACTCAGTATAAACACATGACAACAATCAACAGCAGAATCACAAAACACATGCCCACAAGTTAATTTGGAAAGCACGTGCTCAGAAATGTATTAACAATACCTTCTCTCCAAAACTCTTTAGCACTCAACTTGAGCAGCCGAGACAACTCTCTGTTCAAAAGGTCTACGACTCTTTGAGATTCAACCGGATCCAATGCTCCTTCTTCGGCACGAAGACCAGTGGCAACAGCCTCGTCCTGTGGCAAGTAATTCACGAAACTGCCACCACTAGCTCTGCTAGATACCCAATCTCCATTAGCACCCATTTGAACCCTACTCATAGATGGCGCGGCAGTAGAACCGGATGGGTTCGGCAGGGATTGTCTGAGAGAAGTCGAAAGGGTAGGTTTAGGGTTGGGGAGTTCATTTGTGGATTGAATTTGATTCTTTGGGATGTACTTCTTTTGGTCTTTCCTTAAACCCTTGTTTCCATCATGGTTGTAACGATTAGACATTCTGAATTCAGATGGCTGCGCTGCGTTGGTGATCGGATTGGAAGAAGAGAGCGTCGAGTGGAGGAAGAGGAAGAGGAATCGATTGGCTTCCTAATTTATACCTTTCTTCGGCTTTGTAATTGGTGGCTGGCGACTGCCAAACCGGACTTGGGTTCGGAATTCCACTTTTAGACTCCGACAAGCGGAATCTGAGTCTTTGAGTTAGAATTGAAACCACTTTCAAGGTTACTAATCAAACCACATTTTCTTGATATTTTTTAGCAATGATCCAATGATCTTTTCGCAAATAACTTTTATAAATTAAAGACTAACATCGAACACACCACTACATTTTATAACATATCGGATTAGGAATGATCATACCATGTCGTGTAAGAAGGAGTCATTCCTACCGATTACTAAAGATTTGTGATAAAAATAAGAAAAAGAAAACATAAAAATAAATACGATACATTAGAAAACACAATAGTACACTCTTACATAAGTAGAATGTTAAATTTCATATTGCTCTCTTGTAGGTAGAATGTTAAATTTCGTATTTTTGTGTACATGTCGATCATAAAAGCTAATTATGAATTAGTCATTCGTATAAAAAACTCTATTTTCTATGAAAAAAAAATCCAATTTCTTTCCCTAAATTTGATAATTTTTTAATGTAGGATGGTGGATTAAAACTATACTTGAAATTGATGGTACAACTTTATGTTTATACAAATAAGATATTGTTTTCATCTCAAAATACAATGAGAATTTGGATTCCATCATATAATTATTAAACTCAAGAAAAAAAAGAAGAATTGAATTATTTTTATGATAACCGGCACAAGTATTGCATTATTGAGGCAAATAGCAAGAGTTCATAACTCTTGAAACTCACAATGTTAAGAAGTTAATAAAGTATAAAATTGTTATTTGAATCCGCTAACTAACTGAGCCAAACAAAGAGTTAAAGTTCACAATTTCACTCCCATCCCCTCGATTTCTATTTCCTCGGCTCCTAGGATCAAACATCTTTTAGTCCTAAAACATTGTACAACTAAAACAGGAAAGATTTAAAATCTAACATTACATGTGAACTTTCTTGAACAGCAAACAATCCTCAAGTTGATCCCGATACACTCCTTGATAACCAAGTTGGCTTTCACACAATCATTACTTCTTTGTATGCAATTGTTGAGTCAGGTTGTATTCTCCTCCTGAAAATTTGCTGTTTCACCTGAACAAAGAGTGCATCTTCATTTCATTGTTTTTGAAGGGAAAAGAAATCTTTTCTGATTTCATTCAAGCAGCTCTGAGAAGACCTTAGTTTCGAGAAAAGTAAGCACACAGATGACAAACAAGAAGCGACTATCCTAGCAATAACAGTCAAAATTTGTATGTTCAATACAAAAATTACACTCTCGTCTAGCTTACAAAGATGATTACATCAACGAGAGTAGTCTAATAGTCTACATTGTCCGATTGGCACAAGATTGCGAGTAACCATAATCAAACCCATTCGAAGTTTGTTTCTTTGGGAAGAACCAAGGCAATCAGGCTATCTGGTGGACCTGGAGGAATTGAGAGCAGTGAACATGAGTCCTGTGAATATGGAAGTATAAAGAGAAGCCTTGTCCATATTGATTTAGTGGCCGGTATCTTTATTACTCCTGCACAATCCCTCTGCTTCAAATACGATACAAAATCTTGAAACTGCCAAAAGATTACATGGTATGATTGTTAAAATATACTGCATATCGCAATGAATAAACAGCCCGTGCTTGTCTTTCTAAAACAATCAAATGACAAAGATCATAAGTTACTAAGAAAACAATTTACAATCAAATGAGACAAATTTGAAACGAAAAGATGCTTACTCCTTTATGGTCTCCAACAGATGATGGGATCAGCTGACATATCTCCCTCTACAGAAAAAAATTAAAAGAGGGAAATCGTTAAAAGGGGAGATAAAAAAACGGCTTGGCATCTACTAGATCTAAACCTAGTTTGCCCCTATACATAGTAGCAATAATATTACACGCTCCAGTGAATTTCTTTCATCTTTTATTTTCTTCTTAATTTTTTAATCCATAATCTTTAAAAAATTTCCCTTCGGAAGGATCTTCATGCACTTACTTTACTTGGTGAAGTGCTGGTGAAAGTCGACTTCACATGCTTAAAATCTGTGCGTTTGGTCATATCTAATTTTGCAGGCCACCTGCACCAAGAATTAAGTAAAATACCAGCCAAACAGATGTTTAAATAAAAAAGAAAACGTAGGACCAGAGGCGTTACTCAATAGGTTCTGCACCAGCATTTAAGTATTTGCATGTTTGGGAATCCACTCTTTGTGCATAAATTGTACAATATTGAACGCCGCTTTTACAAAGTGCTCCTTGCCATTGATACTGAACATGCTGGCCACAATTATCCACTTCACTGGCTCCTGTGGCAGCTAGGGATGGAGGTGGAGGCGGAGGAGAACTGGGTGGAGGAGGAATATTAGGTGGTTGTGAGTGAGGCAAAGGTGGTGGGGATGGAGGTATAGGAGGAGGCATCTCGGGCTGGGAAGGTGGTAGAGATGATATTGAAGGTGGAGCAACAGGATGGGGGAAAACATGGTCCAGATGCTGCATCGGAGTTCCTTGTATCTGAGAAAGAGGTGTCACGGAAGCAGGTAAAAAGGGAGGGCATGCAACAGAATTACCCGGGTAAGTATTAGGTATAACACTTGGTGATATTGGATTTAAAGGCAAAGGATGGTTTAAACCCCTTGCATCCCAAGAACTGTTTGGAGGAGGGTATGGAGATCGAACAAATGGAGGTGGCTGAATCTGAGGTGGAGGTGGTGGAGCGGGAGGTCCCATTGTTGATATGCCAGACACTGTGTGACCACCTAAATAAAATATCGAACCATTAACTGTATACAGTTGCAAGAATTAAACAATTTTCATCAGTTCCTTTTTAATGTGTGTGTGTGTGTCTGGGTGGTGATGGTGGATTTCACCTTGTGTATGATCTATCAGCACGTTTTCACGAGCATCAGTCTTTCCGACCCCTATTTCAAGCATCTCTGTATGACCAGAAGGAGCCCAGTTTGACTGATAGGAATATCCACCTTGCTGAGGTATTGCATGATTCTCGTGTAATATTCTAGGAGATGGAAGCTCCATAGCACAACTTTCATGGTTCCTCAGAAAGGGTGTTGCATGGAACCTTCCTGGTAAACTGTTCAAATAAACAAGAAATATTTCATTGCAGGCAATCCAACCTCAACAACATAATGTAGGAGCAAGAAAGAAGCAAAATAGAAGACAGCCGAGTGTAATTGAAATTAGGAAGTAACAGCTGAGTAAGCAATAAGCATGATAAAAAGATCCCAAATGCTTTAACAAAATAATCAAAAGTGAGAGAAACTCAAACCCTAGTTTTTCTAGGGGAGGAGGGGCCTGAATCCTATGCAAAGGAAAATTCCAGGGCAACCACTAAGAATAAATAAAACTAAAAGCTCCTGAAACATAATGGAAATATTTTCTACAAACACAAAACAACAAGAGAGAGTTTGAGGGAAAAACCTGAATTCTATTCGAAGGAAAATTCCAGGACAACTACGTAGATTCTTCAAGACGGTGATTGCAGCATCTACACTACTGCACTCAACAAACCAACCGCAGCCCACCTGTACACTTGCTCGAGTCATCCTCACAACAGACCCAGTATTGCTGATAGCAAGATTACATATCTTCATCAATTCCTCATCAGTGACAAAAGGAGAATTAAAATTTGGAAAAGAAACCCAGAGACTGCTAGTAGGAGTTCTGTCTTCTTCCCTCATTGATGTATTGCAACTTCCAGATATGTAGTTTTCAAAATAACTTGAATGTTGATTGATGTTATATTTTGCACGCAGTGTATAGAGCAAGGAAGATAACTCTGACATTCTTGTCCTGAAGTTAGGACTCTCTGGTACCATCGGAGCATGAGGTGACCCAACCATACTACTGGGCATGTTCCCAGGATTGTTGCTTCTCATGTTACCACCAGCAGGGGCACAAGCAGATCTTCCACCATCTAAATATGGTGGTGCAATATTCATTTGTCCTGCATTTGGAGGTGTCCAGTGAATATTCTTTTCCCTTCGATGTTGTCTGAGATGTGCCATTACAACTGCAGCTTCTTCCGGAGTCTCGAATTCCATCAGCAATGCACCCTCGTTGCCAAGATCAGAGACCATGTATGGGCCCTTGTTAAGTGCTTTCCTTGTCTCATGCAGAATCTCATCCTTCACCCAGTAGCTCATAATATTTCCAACATACACATGCAAACTGTAACCAATTGCAACCCCGTGGGTGGAACCCCTAGTTCCTAAACCAATATCCATGAATTTTACACACCATTGAAATTGTCTGCGCATATATTCACGCGCCCTTATGGCATCAATGATGTGACCATACTCCACCACTGCAAACCTTTTTAATGGAAAGAAGAAGAAATGTTCAATGTAACCAAACCTCTCAAATTGATACCTTATGTGACCTTCAGAAACCTCAGGGCCTAAAAGACCCACCCATAGCTGTTTGGAAGCAGAAAAGATATCCATGGCTGATGAATCTCCATCAGAAAACCACAAACTCTGAGAAGTTGTAGAACTACATGGCACTGATAGTTGATGCCTAGGAGGCACAAGATCATTATTGATATCTCCAGTAGACAATCTCTGAGCAGGCAAGTTCCGGTCAACACCTGAGACTTGATTCCCATCAATTGAATGCTTTGTACATTCAAAAGAATTGTGCTGCAGGTCTAATGATGTTTTTGCATAAGACAAATGATCGTGCCTGCTCAAAGGATCCTGCGACTGGGGCAAACTCCCATGTAGCAAACCTCCAGGCGCCTGAACATCAAAGGCCATGGGTCTCAAGCTGCCAGCATCAAAATCAGAACACGTGGTGTGCTTGCAGTCAAGAGAAATCGACGAACAATGCTGACTAGTGACTTTATTATTGAAACCATCTTCAAGGGAATCACAGTGTCTCAATTTTCTCCTTTTTTCAGATAGTTCTGTGGAAATTTCACCCCTATTACGAGTAGAATGCTTCAAGGAATCAGACATTTCCTCATCCATATTTACTTGACTATCTTCATAGTTCATTAACTCAGAAAATGATCCAAAAATTCCCTCCAGAGCAGATGCTACATCTGCTAAAGCTCTAAAGGATGGCAGGTCACGGAGCCTCTTATACTGTGTAAACATCCAGTTTCGAAATGATTGATCTTTCCGCATAACCTGCATTCAAGAATGCCTAGTACAATGATACGTGAATGAGAGGGAAAAAAGGACAAAAAAGTCTTGCATTATTAACCACATGCGAGAGTACATTCCTTCATTAGCTTCAGGGAATAGACAGAGAGAAAGAAGCGGACAAGTAGTTAATTAACCAACCATTTAGTTTATTTAGAATTCCGGTCTTAACCAGTGATCATTAAAGCAAACCAGGGTGCTAGTGATCAGTAGTGTGTAAAAGCAATCAATCAATCAAAACCCTAAAAAGAAATACCCATAGTAGACTGATTTTTGTCTGCAAATATGCTTGTTAGATGTGATCGTGCTTCTTTAGAGCCTCCTTTCATCTATCATAGCCTTATCACATAGTGCTAACTCTCTTCTAAATATTTGATACATGGTTAAACCATAATTATTGTTTCTCTCTTACATTCAATGGTATAAACCTGTCAACCACACTGTTCCAACCTCAGATAATTTCTCCAACTATAACAACTTTTTAGAGACCAAACTTGATAAATAAATAACTTTCAGTGAAGGCAAAAATACACAGCCATGACCGTGGAGTCTAGAAGATGATTGTCTGAATGTATACGGATGCAGAAAATAATAATAATTTAACATAAAGAAAAAATCATTGTAGGCATTACCAAGCTCAACATGCAGTTTCTTGAAACAGATGATGCATCAACGGAGATGTGGCTACTGACCGAAACTTGTTCCTTAACATCATCCTTGCAGTATTTCGGGCTTGTCTGGTTCTCACTTCTTTTATCCAAATGATGGGTGATGTCAACATCCAGCCCAAGTATAATCTGATTTAGAAAATACTGCCCGTCCTTGTGAATTCCCTCGGCAGACATGTTGAAAAGCTCAAAGCAAGCTGCAGCTAAGTTTTTAGGGTAGTGAAAAAATAGCCAGAGGAGACTAATAGCACGTAACTTAGATAGTTTAATCACAGGCAAAATATTTTCATCAGTATATTTCTGCTTTAATTCAGTGAAAACATCTGCAGAATCTTGAATTCTAAGAGCTTCTTTATCTACAATCTGAAATATATCTTTTCCCTCAAAAGATGACACAAAAAAGGTGAAAACATTCTGAAAGACTTCGAAGCAAATGCCTCTGATGACAGATGATGTAGATGCCTTAGACATGACAGCAGTACAAATATCAACTAAACCAATAATACAAGCCCTTGCTGTCTCAAACGCAACATTATCAACATCCTCCCCATTATTTATTATTTCCAAGCTCTGATTGTGCATATTGATGATAACTTTTGTTGCAGCTTCAAGAGCTGTTGGACAATGAGGTGCGTATCGAGGAATAAAGTCAGCCACAATACGCTTTACACTGGTGCACCCTGTAAATTAACATGCATATAGAAACTCAGATGAGATAAAGGCCCAAGGGCAAGAAATATGCCAAGTACATTCTTGGGCTAGCAGTTGAGATTTGAGCTGAATGTCTTATGTTTTCACAAAACAAATTTCTAGTCCGTTCATTTCCTAACCTGATTCAAATCCAACACTAAAAATGCTGTCAGTTGCTTTATGCTTTACACTCTCATTGATACTAATAGCAGTATGGGGCAAAGTAATACCTAGTTTGTGATAACAGTGGCTGCGAAAATAATTGGATCAACAAAAGCATAGAGGTTAAAATGAGAAATTCTTCTTCTTTTCAAAGAGCAGAGAGTTGGCGATGGTAGAAGTTAGATAACTGGGTAGTGAGAGGCCCAAAGGCAAAAAAAAAAGCATTGACCCATGGTTGGGCAAGATCCTTTTTATAAAACTTTTATCGGAAAAAAAAAATGAAAGAATAAATGGGCATACAAAAAACAAACCTACAAAAAGGGAGACAAACTAAAGAAAAAAGGGTTCAGCTATACAAAGTAATGTCTATAGAGTAATCACAAAAGATCTTCATAATTGAAACCCAAAAGACAGAATCCACACATCGTAGGGATCCCTCTCCAACCCTCTAAAACTTTGTTATTCCGCTCACCCCAAAGATCCCACAATAAAGTACACCTCGAGAAACTAAAAAAAGCAACCTTTCTCGTGAAAGGGCAGTAGAAGATCTGGGATTGGCCAAAGCTGTGACTTGCAGTCGCATTGAGAGTTTTTTGTATAATCAATCTAGAGAACTCTGTGAGAATATAAATGGAAAATTTTGAAAGATATTTAGAAGAGACTCCGGATTTTTTGGAAATCCACTCTCAAATGTTACTATTAATTAGATTTTACAAATCAAAGAATTGATAAGGTGATCTGTGACTTTATTTACAAAAAAAAGGATCAAAATTGTCCCAAAATCACATAGATGGTCTCAAAATCAATGTAAAACGGTGCTTAAACGACCCCCACTGTGCTTATTACTCCTGTTTTAATTCATTGTCGAACAGACTTCATATCTTATTCTGATGGAAAATGACGGAAGAAGTAATTTTAAATACTAAAGCAGCATCAGAAAGAAGTACTCCGCTGCATGCATATAGATTCAAACCCGTATTATGCCGTTGCTATTTGTTTAGGATTTTCTTGTTAAACAAAATGCGAGCGTAAAATCGAATCATCATCTAAAGTTTGGAGGTGTCATTGGTTTCTAGCCTAATTTCAAAGTCTACTAGCAAGAACTGTGAACTCTCCAGCATTATTCAAATACTTCAAATATATAAATTGCTTCAAGGGAAAAAAAATACCACGTCCTAACACACACAAGAAGCGTTTAAATTAACAATATCGTTCTCTTGTCTCTGTGAGGGGTTGGAACCGTGACAATATCGTTCTCCAGTTCTTAAGTGTTGGGAACCCAATTCGAGACTTTAGATATTGAAATTTAATCCTATGATACTGGAAATGATATAAATTACAAAGAGGGAGGAAGAGAATCGAACACTGACCTCTCGAAGCAGTGATGAGAGAAAGATAAGCCTGCTCAATATCAGGTGTGGGAGCGCCCTTCTCTTTCTGGGAAAGGAAAAACCTAATCCGCTTAAAACATTCATAGACGCTTCTAATTTCATCTCTGTTCCTTCTCCTGAGGAGAATTTCGGCTTGGGAGAGCTGAGGTGGAGTGGGAGGCGATGGAGCGATGGAAGTCTGGTCCGTCGCTGGGATTTGCGGTGGCGGTGGCTGAGGCAACTGGGGAAGTGGGGGCGATGGTTCTGGAGGGGCTGGTCCGTAGTTTCGCCGCTTCTTGAGAGGCTGCTCCGCCGAGGCCATGGCCACTACGAGAGAGGAAAGAGGCGCGCGCGGGGTCTTAGATAAATTTGATGACAGTTAGGGTAGGAATTCGAAGTGCTTTCTGGCCCCACTTTGCCCTTCACTAACCGACCATGCTTATCAACACTACTCTTCACTTAAAATTGATTTTTAAACTAATGGTTAGTAACAAATTCTTAAAAGTGATTTTTATATATTTAAAATTATTTTTTAATCATTATAAATGATACCAAAAATAATTTTAAAACTATCAAATTACTAAAAGAGGATATTTTAGATATTTCAAAAATTAAATAAAATTAGATAGTGATTCTTGATTAATCATTTTTTAAGAATCACTAGAGAGCTAATACTTCAAAAATCAATTTGGAGTGATTTCTTATTTTTCTATCAAACATCATATTTTTGTACCAAAGTGATTTTGGCTATTGAAAAAATGATTTTGACTATGCCAAAATCACTACCAAACACACTCTCTATGATTCAATTAAGGGTGTTTAGAGAAGAACAAAGATTATTGAATTAAATTAAACACATTAACTTACTTAAGTACGATTAAGTTAAGTATAATGGCTTGACTAAAATAATAAGGTTTGATTTGATAATCACGTCTTAAATTTGTAACTGACATCTAAATATATTATCCACTCAATTTTTTAATAGTTTCTATAGATCATAAGAGTGTACTTAAGCCGAGTTGATGGTAAATTATGGTTCAACCCGAGATCCTCATGCTGCCAAAAATTGAACCCTATCAGTTCAAGCCAACCAAACCTATAATTTTCGGGTTGGGTCATTGTGTTGTTTTTTTTATTACGTAACTTAGACTATTTTTTCATTATTTTCTATTTTTACTAAAAGTTGAATTTTTGTAATCAAATAAACAACCAACATTTTAGGTAAACATAAAATCTAAATTCATGTAAAATTAAATTCATTTGATAAAAACATTCAAAAGCATTTTATGCAAAATTTAAGTATATATTCAAATTTATTTAATAATAATAATAATAATAATAAATAAATAAATAAACGGGTCAATCGGGTTAACCCGGTTACTAAATCTTATAACTCAATCTAAAATATATTTTTTTTAAAAATTTGCAACACAGCCCTAAATCCTTACCGCTTAGGTTGGGTAATCCGAGTTGGTCGGATTACCCAGTTTTGAACACCCCTGTTAGATCATTTCGAGATGACGCCAAACTCAATCACTTCGAGGTATTTGACGTGTCCTATTGAGGTCACTCATAGGTTTAGCAAGCCTTCCATGGGACTATTAAGTCTTCTTCTATTGGTCTTACAGAGGTTCTTCATTGTCTTCTATATAACTCTTAAGGTCCTTCGTGAGTACTACTGGGTTTCCCTATAGGTACTCTAAACCTCCACTAGGCTCTTTCATAAATTTTTAGCCATGTCAAAGCTTTCTCATGTGTTCTTAAACTTCCATTGAACCTCCCTGCTGTGGATTCTTCATAGTCGTAGCTCACAATTTGACTCTCTCATGAGTTCATATTTTTAGACATAAGCCTCCTATCCTTCTAAATTATTGGTCTCGTCCCATCTCAAAGGGTCGATTTATTATATATTGAAATTTAATTTCAAACTACTTTGAACAACATAAGATGATCAAAGCAAAGTATATATATATATATATATATATATATATATATATATATATAAAAGTCAATAGATCATTCAACCAACTTTTAATTCTTTAATTACAACAAAATTTCCACTCGTCTTGGAAAGAGATTCATTGAAGATATCAATCAAGCTATCATCATCAATGGTTCGGCATACAAGAGAAATTAATATACAGACTGGTAAATAATAAATATGTAATTATGAGGATTTTTCTTTTTTTTTTTTAATCTCATTCCATTTTTAGTATGCGGATTTTTGCATTTACTAAAATGTGGGAATTAATTGAAGCCGAAGGGTCATTTAATTATTAAAGATTGGTTTTGGTCATAAAATTGAAGAAAGCTTTTGCTGCAGACCAATATCCATCCCATTGTAAGCAATTGGTGCATACATCCACAAATCATCAGAGCTCAAAAGCTGCATATACAAAATAAAAACACAACAATTAATCATTTATTAATTCATTTTAAAATAATTAACTACAAGTTAAATTTAATGAACAAATTAGTACTCCTCAAATACCTTTATCTGAAGCTGCAGAAATTTAACATAATGAACTGCTTCCTCAAGCATTGTGCTAATATCAACCTGAAAATTCACCACCCCATTATTAATTAACCTCATTTTAAAATAATAATACATGTACTTATAAATATAATTTGGTTTATTAATTATTAAATTACCTTTGTTCCATTAGGGACAAGTTTCTGCAGAATTCTAAGGCGTTCATTGATTCTCTCTCTTCTCTTCTGCATTATAGTTTAAAATTAATTATTACGTCATTATAAATTGATATAAACCAAAATTTCTCATGATTTAAATATATATAGGGATTTTATAATTAAATTAAAAATATGTACCCTTGCGTAAAGGCTTTGTGGATCAGTTGCTGAGCCTCTAGTGGCTCTAGTTTTGGGTTTTGGTGAAGCATTATTGTCGTCCTCCGATGAGTTATCGCTGCTGCAACTGTTCATATCACACGACGACCTTCCATTTTCTTGTTCTTCTTCACATTTCAGCCGCCGTGTACTGCTCACTTTTTTGCTATTGCCACTTGATTCTGTGCCTTTCCTACTTTTGATCTGCACCTATTAATTATTTAAAATAAAAAACAAGAAAAACCATTAACACATTATGACTTGAATTTTTTTTTAATATATTATTGTGTTTAGGGTTTGTAAATTAACTAATACTTGTTAGGTTAGATTTAATTTATATCAATACTTCAACACTCTCTTACCTTGGAATAGAAATCAATAATTACTTAACTAAAAGTAAAATATACAAACACGACGATACAGTCATTAGAAATCATTAATCAACACAAAAGATGATTATAAGTTTTTTATGTTATTCACACTTTTTGATGTATCGTCAATCAACTCAAGTTTAGAATGATAAGTAGTTATGATAGTATAAACAATATTAATTAGAGAGAAAATGACATTATAGAGATTCGAACATGCAAAACGGTCAATTTTTTTTAATACCATGTTAAATCGCTGATAAACACAAAGGATTAAAGACCAAATGATTGGATTAACTATTTTAATAAAAAAAATTATTTAAAACTACTTTTAAAATTATTTCGAATAGTTATCAAACATTTCAATTTATTTTCTTTTTTCAAGGTATCTTATATTTAAAATTAAACACTTCTAAAGTTAAATCAAACAAACAGAGGGAAAGCAAGAAAAATGGGTAAGATTTACTTACATTATTTGAAGTACGAATTTTCTTATTGGGTTTGATGAGCTGGTTATGATCAAGATCATGATCATCAGCAGCAACAATGGATGATTTCCTTTTGTGGTGGAATAAAGGATTATCATCATCACCATCATGTCCTAGGCGGGTTTGAACAATATCCATATTAAGAAATTTAAGATCTTCACTAGAAAAGCCAGTACTGCTACTGATTTCTTGCAGCAAAATTTCAGTACTAGAGGCTGAGAAAATGGACTCCAAATTCTTATTATCTTCATCAATGATTGACATCGACATATGATTATGACCATAATAATCATCAGCAGCAGCAGCAGCAGCAATACAAGGAAGTTGATAATGAACATCAACACCATTAGAATCCAAATTAGAACAAAACCAATTAGCTGCATGATGATCAGCCATCAAACCTGGCGACGTAGTAGGTTGAGGATTAATATTAACAGGCATAAAATCAAGATCTTCTAATGATAGAAGTGAGCTGCATAAATCCCATTCTCCAGCTTCTCCACTCAAACCTCCAAAACAATCCATCTAAAAGTTTAATCTGTACGAGGATTATTAGTTATTTGTGTTGTGTTGTTTTTTGTGTATGGTACCAAAAGAATTGGAATGTGTGGGTTTTTATACGCTATTGTGCAATGGGACGACACAATAATAATTGACTTGAATTTTTTTTTAATATATTCTTGTGTTTAGGGTTTGTAAATTAACTAATACTTAAATCAATCATTGTAAATTAAATGGATATAGTCTGAATTCTAAATATGACTGATTAATCGTACGAACGAGTTGGCCAAATTCATGCAATCATAAGTTTAATATATTAAAATTGACGGGATGAAGTATTAATATTCAAATACACCTTAATTAATCACATTTTTAGAAGAATATTACTACAAAATCAGCTTAAGAGAAGGAATAAGAGATCCCCAACACAATGAGACATTGTTCTGTTAGGCCACCATGTTAACGATCCCATCATACACAATGAAAAAAATAAGAAACTTTATATTTATGATCCACTATAGTATAATATCTCACAAACCCTAAACGAACATTTTTCAACCCAATAATAGTGACTTTTAAAGATACTATCACGAGAAGACATGTTGAGAACTTTACGTTAAAAAGATAGCAAGATACACGACAATTTCTAAACCCCAAAAGTACCTTATGATTATTATCAAATAATTCCAAAACCTAACTATTTAGTGAGAGATAGAGTCATATATATGGAATTTTGCCTATACTTTCAAGTTTGTTTAACATTATTTATGGAATGAAATACAAAATTATGCAGAAAAATACGTAATAAATAATACAACATCTTTAGAAAATCAAGATTTATTAAAAGTATGTACTTAGAAAAACTAGTCATATGGGTGAGAGGAAACAGATTAATTAAGAAGTGATTAAGTGAAATAAGCATGGATTGGGGTTTGTATTAATGATGAAAGAGTTGAAAATTGTCAGAACGTGGAATTTTTTTTTTAATAAATATTAATTGGGAATATATGGAATGAAAAAAGAGATAAAATAAGTTGATAATGAATAAAGAATACAGCTTAGATGTCGGTTACATCGTGGGGATGAGTCTGAAGTTCATTTGAAAAGTAGTTATCAATGATCATAAAGCAGAGACAACATCACCTTCAACATCGTTCTTTGTCTCCTAATTTCTCATTTGATTAATCAAAACCACAGCTTTGGTGTTCTTCATTATATTAATGCATGGTGAGATGTAAACATCATCTAATTCTAACCCTCAAACACACAATTAAAAAAAGAACAAAAAAAAAGTACAAATAGACTTTAAAGTGTGTTTGTATTGACGTTTCAAGTGTTTAAATTAAATGCTTAGAAGTTGAGATGTCTCGATGTTCTTTATGATTGTTCTTTCATTATGATTAGCGTGCATCGGTCTTTGAGTGTGATGAAGGTGTTATAGAAGTATCAAACAACAAGTTGATATGTCTAAGTGCACCTCTCGAGTCTCTCTTACCTTGTGAATATTGTTAAAAAAAAAACAAGTACTTTATAAATGAATATTGATTCACTTGATTAATTTATAACTCTGTTTTATTTTCATTGTAAATCTACGACTTTTTAGTGGGTTTCTTTTTTTGTTATCATTCTAGGTTTTCATAGATGGTAATCAATCGGTCTTCCTTCAATTTTCTCCATATATCTCTCCTTCTTTATAGACTTTTAAGTGAAAAAAACGTTTATGAACGCTTATAAAGTTAATTTAAATGAATCGTTAATTAGTTTGTGCGTGCTTTTAATTCGTGATTAATTTAATTTTAGTCTTCCAATTTCAAGAAAAAAAAAGGTTTATTGTAACTCCTAAACTTTATAAATTGTTTAGCTCCCTTTCATATTTTAATTTAAAAGTTGTCCTACCATTTTTTTTAATAACCCTACTTTATTTTATATATATATATATTCAAAACTTGACTTATATTTTTGAAATCGTAAATGTGTGTAATTTATTGAGTATATTCTAAATATTTACAATTTAAGATGCACATGATATAAATATACAACAAATTAAAATAATTGAACAAGAAAACGACTTAATTAGTCAACAATTCACTCATATATAATACGTATGGTAACAAAAAATTTAAAAAAAAATTGTAAAAAAACTCTCTACCTCCATTTTCCCTCAAAATTCAATTACATATTGAGTTGATCTAATATTAAATTATGATTAACATAAAATTTTAAATTGATCAACTACGATATCAACACTTCTAATACTATTTTTTATTTGTACTTAAAATTTCACGAAGACCTGACAAGTGAAAATCAACCTTAAATGCATAAAAATAATTTAAGTCTATGAATAAAGGTTTATTTAATATTATAACACTTCTCAACATCTTAATGATCCTTGAATACATTTAAATCAAATTAATGTGACCACGGTTGACACTTGAAAAAAACTAATTTTTAAATTATTATTGCAACAATTATTTTTATAAAACGACTTAAACTTTTTTCTAATAATATGGGTGCTCCTCATTTTAAAATTAGCTATAAAATCATCACTTCAATAAACAAATACCATTAGGTGCATTAAGTTTATATTTGTGGAAATATAATAAAAAAGTACAAATACATTTTCTGAGAATAAATAATTATTTTATATTATAGAAGACCTTGGTATCATTTTTCAACCAATTATGATCTTTCGCCATCATCCTCCTTTGATCATTCTACGATAATATATAAAATTATTATTTAATATTTCAAAATAATTAAAGAGAATTAGCAAAAAATATATATATTAAAAAAAAAAAGACACCTTGGTTTGGCATAAAATATAATTATAAAAGATAATATTGAATTTTGGAACCTTTATCAAATCAAATCAAACCAAACACATCGCCCGTAAACTTAAGTACAACTCAAACTTAATATTTAATTAATTAATTAAATTTTTTCTTCTTCTTTTTGAGATGCTGTACAACTCAAACCAAATGAGTTTAGATATAATCCTAATTACTAAGACCTAATTAGTAGTTAAGTCGGCAACACATTATTCCTTCCAATTTCCATTTTTCAACTATAAATTCGAATATAATAATATTCCTTATTTGAAGCACGACTTTTTGGTGGTTTATAGTTGAACACGTGTCGAGGAACCAACCTAACACCCGACAAATATTAACACGATTTTATTATTTATATATCTATCTACAAACTCAACGATTTTACCTCATCCAATAAATTATGGTAATTATTTAACACGCGGAGATTTTGTTGGTCTTCATCACTTACTTTTGTGTAATGATTAGGTGCATTTTAGGAAATACTTATCTACATGTTTTTCATCTATTCTATCACACAAAAATAATATTAAAAGTTATTTTTTATTTTATTTTTGTGTGGTGGAGAGATGGTGAAGTATTTAAATGGATGCATTCGAGATCAGAGTGTATCCAATTTTTTTTCTTTATTTTTTTGGTACATATAGTTTTGCCACTCCTACTTTAATAGGTCGAATTATGTGTGTTTTTCATACATGCATTGAAATCAAATACAATTGTTAAATCTTGACAAAATTAACCATATGTGTTAAAAAGACATATTCTATGTCAAAATCACCCTACTTAATTAACATGAAATGTGATTATTAATATGGGGCTAATTAGAAAATGAGCGTGATTTAAAAAAAAAATTGATAGAAAATAGTGGATCCACATAAAAAATGGTTTTATTTTATTTTATTTTATTTTATTTTTACAAAGCCATTTGCTTTATTTTTTAAAAAAACACATACAATATCACACTTTTTATAATTATTTATCATATTATATCATGCACATTTTTTGTATTTTTAGCAATATTAATTTTAATTAAAAATATTACTTATTTAAATGATTTTTCAACTTATATTTAAAAAATATAACAAAATAGCTAATTTTTTTTTATATTTTATCATTTTGCTATTAACTAATAAATTAAAATTCTAAAACCTTTTTTTTTTGTGTAAATTATATACAGTTGTACGGTTCTTAACTTCTCTTCCTTTTTGTTCTGCTCACTGTTTGTCCTCTCAACTAATTAAGTATGCAATATTCCTTCTTAATTGCATTGTTGTTACCCCATGCATTCTTCTCTAAACCAATTTAATTTCACTAATTAATTCAAACATATTTTTTGTGATAATCAAAAAAAAAAAAAATTGATCAACAATATTTCACAAATTGGACGGTCAAAGAAGATTTAAGACAAAATTATGTGTATTTAAACTTTGTTTTGTTTATTTTTGAGAAAATAAGAGAGAATGTCAAAGAGAGAGCAAGAATCCAGCTGTAAGATTTTGAAGATTTATTACAGAACATGAGATTACCTGAACAAAGCCATAAAACTAAAACTGAGATCGGTATGTTTAGTTTAGGGTTTAGGGTTCCATTCTCCCCCTAAGATTCCGGCGGTTAAATCTCACGCGTTGGATAGGGACAATTTTCCCTCATTATTTTAATAATTAATCAACACCATAAACACCAACAACAGCAACGACAAAACCAAAGTTTAAGTCAAAATTTTAATTTGTTGCAATAATTATAACATTAAATAAATTCTTGTTCGGTTCTTTAGTTTGTCGCCTGAAAAATTGCACCGCCCATAGCACGACCCTCATCCGCCATTGTAACACACCACAGAATAAAATCTCCGGAAATAAAAAAGATTGCCATATCGGAATAATAATGCCAGAACGGAGACTGGGATTTTATTCCGGCAAACGTGTGAGCCCCTCGTGTCATCTTCTAATTAAAACTCGTACGTGCGACGATGCGATGACGTGTCTGTGTGTGGGAGTTTAGTAGGAGTAGAGTTTTTTTTTTTTTTTTTTCTTTTTAAGGTTTGTTTGGACACGTGTCGGGTTTAAGGAGGGTAATGTTGGGAAATTTGGATTGAATAAGGATTGGCATGGCTTTTGCCGTGTTTTAAAATTATTGGTTGTGAATGTCCCACTTGCCCTTTTGTTATACACTAATTATTAAATAATTTGGATTATTAATATTAATTCAAAACTCTAGCGAGCTGTATGCTTTCGCTTTCATAAGCACTTCATTTCCAACTTTATATTATTGATTTTAACTTATGATATGTATATATGTATGTGTGTGTAATTAAGAGGGTGTGCAACAACAACTTTCACTGATTGGTTGTATCTCTTAAGATAATCATTGAGCTGTATTTGTCTCTTTTTTACAATATATATATATATACACATTAATTAGCAGTCCTCCACTACACATCAATGAGTAGAGTCTCTTGTTGACTTACTAGTTACTTGGCTTATTTCTCTATTGCATTTATTGGGATTTTCTCTAAACTTTTGTGTTGATCACTGTGTATAAAAATAGTCCAAATGAAAAAGTTAGTAAAACTAATTAATTGACATACGTAAACAGATGTATAAAAATACGCCAATTTGACACAATTTTTAAGTGTTTTTCTGTTATCGTTAAGCTATCGGTGTGGCTAAGTTGTTGATGACTTTAACTAATAATTCTCAAGTGTTTAGTAAAAAATAAAAAGATAACCATGATATATAAATTGTGAAATAGAAAATAAAAACTAAAAAACAAATAATTTTTACAGGGAGCCTTCTAACATTTTAAGAACTAAATTAAATGCAAATAAACAAGATGGGATAAGTAATTTATTTATATAAATTGGAATATTGGAATATTGGAAGGATAAATTACTATACAAAGTTGAGTGTGACTAAGTAGAAGACACCTAGATACAAATAAGTAAATAAATGTAGATATACAAGGCATCTACATTTCCTTGAAGTTGGATATTTCCATCTTATACTTATTTGTTCAAAAAAGGGTTTAAAAACACTTTTGTCTCTCAACTTTTGGGAAGCAACCATTTAGTTTATAGCCTTTGGTTGGCAATAAGTTGGTAGTCGGTGTATTTTCAAAACACAACATGTTCGATTTAGTTTCTCGTATTTTACAATAATTTAGTTTCTATTGTAAAAATTTTCATCAAAATTAAGTGTTAATTTTTCTGACGTATAACTCAGTCTCAATAGTTTATAAACAAATTTATGATTAATTGATTGAACTACGTGGACAGGAAATTTAATTAAATCATACTACTGTTATTTATAGTTAAGAACTATATTATTACAAATTATAAAATAAAAAGATTCAATCGTTATTTATCAAAGTACTAGAATAGTTGTTACAAATTTAAAAACACACGACATACTCAAGTTAAAGGATTAAAATGTTATTGTATTAAAAGGAGCGTAAAGATTATTTCTTAACCTAAAAATACAACATTGTTTTTTTTTCATTTGAGTATAACAATTAGAGGTAAAGAATTCGAACTAAAAGCTGCAGGACGTCCTTGGTATGAAGTGTACCAATTAAAATTGATTGGTTTGGTAGCAGTGGTTATACAAAGCCCAGCGTAGGCTACACTTAGACAAGCCCAAAGGGTGGGGCCCAGACGTTAAATCAAACGACCATCCAAATTGTGGCCCAATCCAAAAAGACTAAGAATCATAAACAAACCTGGTTTTGTCTTTATATATGTATATTATACTCTGATTTCTTTCCAAAATATTAAAAATAATGGTATCAGTATATGCCCCTTTTCGCCTTTGTACTTCAACCCTATCCTTTCAATTTTCAAACATTTGACGAAATAGTTCTCTTACACACACCCCTTTACCAAATCACTTTGAAATTGTCCGTCATTGTTTGTTATTATAGTTTAGGATTTGTTACGTGTATAGGCTGTGGAGAAAGCTGAAAACCAATTGCGTGTAAAATTCTCCGTTTTTGGAAAGTTGTTTAAGAAAATCTGATTTGTTTAAATTTAAAAAAAAAACAAAAAAACCACGTGTTTTTCTCTTGGGGCAACGAGAATTGATGAGGCAATTCAGCATGTAATTATAAAGCTAAGAAATTACATTCATAAACGCATGTGGCTGCGGCGGCCGCATTGATTTGTGACACCATTTAATTTTGCCTCTAAATTACTATTTTTTAACCCTAAATTGTACTGGATTGGGATTTGTTTAACACTTTTGCTTTTGATTACTATCGATGAAGCAAAACAAAACAAGCCCACTGGATTGGATTGGATTGGATTATTCGTTTTGTGTGGAAAAATAAATAAATAAGAAGAAAAATAAAGAAACTAGTGATGTTTATTATTTGTTAAGGATAAGAATGGAGTGATGAGTAGGCAGTGACAGCAGCGGAAGCACTTATACAACACGTGTACATCTTTATTCTGATTCACCAATGTGGGTCCCAGAAGGCTACGTCATCAACTCATCCTACTTGGAATTCTTTTTTTCTTTAATTTTCATTTTGTTGATTCCACGGAGGCTGCTGGTATTTTTTTTTTTTTTTTTAAAAAAAACCAAAAATAGTGGACTGTTACGACACGACGTTTTAGTTTAGCTTCACGTACTTCTCCCTGCCCAACTTTCCACCTCATTCACCTTTTGATAACGACACTCCAAAATCCACCTTACTCAAATTGGTTGGAGCTCTCTCTCCAGTTGAAATTACACAAAAACACTCATAACCGAGAGAAATTGGGAGAATGGTAAAATGGGTAATGTGTTCGATAATATTTAATAGTAGGAGATTTTTTCTCAAAATCAATTGACAATAAAAATAGCTGTGAGTCATCTGGTCTAGTCTTTCTAGGAGAACGTGATTGTGGTGTAGTGAGTGAGTGTTTTACCAAATGGCAGTGTTTTAAGGGAAGAAGTGGGGGAAATTCAAAAGGAGGGGTTTGTGGTTGTAGAAGTCAATTTGTAGACCTTTTAAAAGTGTAAGTGAACTCCTTCTCCTCCCCCACAAATTATTCCAATGTGCACAGAGCATATAGTCTTTGGTCAATTACGGCATAAACCCAGTGGAAGAATTTTATTTTTTAAATTAATGAGTGTGACGACGGACATATCACAATAACAACTCTATTCATATATATATATATATAACCCTTAATATAATCCACTTGGGTTACGAATAGACCAAATCCTCAAACAAATACAGCTCTAGAGAAAAGGCCACATAGCCCCCACAGGCCTTTGGCTGCCTTCCACTCATTTTGACATTCGTATTTTACACTTTATGAACACCAAACGCTAACCCACCGTCTCACTCTCACTTGCCTCCTTATTAATTACTTTACAAAAGTTAAATATAATAAAATAAATTATGTATTTTTCTTAAATAACACATGGCGGTGTGGTTTGATTAATTATTAGATAGATTCATTGAATTATGAGGTAGGGGGTTAGCTTGCGTGAGAAGTAATTCGTGTGTAGATAAGGAAGTTTGGTTGTAGACGGAAATTAAATAGGAAAGGCCAAAGGCTCCATATTTTTCAATAAAATTAAACTAAATAGTAAACCGTTCAAGCTCATGAGTGTGAAATGTAAATTTAATATAGTATAAAATCTAACACCCACCTTCACATATGAACTCGAAATACTTCCAAATCAAATTTAATTGAACAGAAAATAAAAATGCAGTAGTTATTGAATGATTAAATTTAATATAATATCTAAAAAAAAAAAATTTCAAAATAGTTAGTTGTGTTTGGAAAAGTAAGAAAGACCGCCGGCTGCTGCAATGGTATTAACCGCGTTTGTGGCATTGACTTGGAACGTTGAATAGTATAATTAATGTTTTAAGAAGGGCATTTTGGTATTGTAAAACTCACTCAGTCACTTACTTAAAACTTTCCACTCTTCTAATTTTGTGTTGTTGACCCAACTGGGTCCTCCTTGGCTACCAAGAAATACCCTCTAACCAAACGTGGTGTCTTCAAATTTATATTCTTCCCTTTTTTTTTTTTTTTTAATTTTATTATTATTATTATTATTTTGGTAATAACTTGAGCATCTCTCTTACTTTCTCACCACTTGTCACGCAACTTCCTTACTCTTCCATCTGTTTTTTCCTTCCTTATAAACCCATCCCATCCCTTCTTTCACTCTTATCACTCCAAAACACACTTTCAACTCTCAAATTTCACCCAAGTTTTCTCTTCTGTTTCATCATCATCTTTACATCTTTCTCTCTAATGGCTCTTGAAGCTCTGAATTCTCCTACAACTCCATCACCGGCTCTTCACTACGACGACCCAAGTCTCAATTCATTTGAGTCTTGGTCTAAGCGGAAAAGAACTAAGCGTCCACGTGGATTTGATAACCCTCCTACAGAGGAAGAGTACTTAGCTTTATGTCTCATCATGCTCGCTCGTGGTGGCGCCACCGCTACTTCTGATGCCGATCACCCACTCGATTATGAAGTTCCGATTCCGGCTCAGCCCATATCTGTTGTTAAACTTAGTTACAAGTGCTCTGTTTGTGACAAAGCTTTTTCGTCTTATCAAGCTTTGGGTGGACATAAAGCTAGCCATAGAAAATCAGCTACTGGGGAAGATCAATCCACTTCCTCCACCACAACTACTTCCGCCACCGCTACTGCCACCGCCTCCGTCGCTGGAGCTAAATCCCACGAGTGCTCTATTTGTCACAAGTCTTTTCCCACCGGTCAAGCCTTAGGCGGTCACAAACGTTGCCACTACGACGGCGGACTCAGTAACAACAACAATCACACACACAGTCATCATAACAACAACAACAACAACAACAACCCTGCCGCTGCTGCGGCCGTGACATCGTCGGAAGGAGTTGGGTCTACTCACACACACAGTCACAGCCACCGTGACTTTGACCTTAACCTTCCAGCCTTGCCGGAGTTATCACCGGGATTCTTCATCTCTGCCGGCGACGACGAGGTTCAAAGCCCATTACCTCTGAAGAAGCCTCGTATATTAACAATTCCCAAAATTGAAATTTCTCACAATTAATCAATTGGGAATCATTCAGTTCCAGAAATCTTAGAGAAAAGAAACAGAAATTGTTTGAATTTGTTTGTTTAGTAGGTTGATTTGTTTGTGTGTAAATAGAAGGAAAGTAGAAATTAGATTATAACCGCCCACCCACCATTTACCCCCCTTTGTTTGTTCTACTCCTATACCCACTATTGTTCTTTGTAAGTTCATCCACATGATAAATTCAATTGATTATTCTTTTTTTCTTACATTCATAATTCTCTAATTAAACAAGAAATTAATCACATTTACATAATAAATAAATAAAATATGTACATAAAAAAAGGGGGGGGGGGGGGGGATCCAAATTCAAAGCACGCAAGGAATCGGCATAATGAATGTATTGTATGAAGAGATGGGGAGTTGGCGTGGGGCGACGTGCAGGGCATGCGTGGGCGATGGATGATGCCACAGTTTGTTGCGTTCGTTTTATTACTGTGGTGAAAAGTTATCGTTTTTCTTTTTCTTTTTACCTTTTACCCCTTTTTTACTCTCATTTTGTTTCCTTTTCTATATGGCGGCGAATGCCCCCTATAATTCTTAATACTTTTTAAATTTAGGACGCGTGTTGTTATTGTTTGTTTCTTCATTTTTTGTAAGGCTAACGCCATTGAAACGTGAAAAAATAGAGCATTTTGTGTATGGGAAATTTTAGGGGTATTCATTCTTCCACCTGCAATTCCATTGGGGGTGGCAAAGTATGATTTTGCCACGTACCCAAGTAAAGGAAAACCAAAAAGGATGGAACTTTAAAATCCCCATCTAGGATTTTAAAATATATTTAATTTTTTTTTTTTTTTCTTTTTGAGATACGACTTTTGTGTGGACTCTTTCCGCAAGGAAGGAACGATCTGGATTTGGATCAAAGCAATTAGAAGCAAAGGCACCGCGTCCGGAATATTCTCAAAAAAGGAATAAACTTGCCATGAGTTGCGCCATAAAGCAAGAGGAAAAGGAAAAGAACAGCAAGATCAATTGTGGTGTACGCGTAAATTTTAAAAAAAAAAAGAAAAAAAAAAGGCAAGGTCATGGAAAGGAAGCTACATAAGAACAGCACAAAGCAATGACTTATTCAGAGGGCGTGTGGGTTTGTGGGTGTGAAAGTTGAAAGTTGAAAAGTAGGGATTGCGTGTGGGGCGTTGAGTTTGAATGTTTAAAGAGAGGATGAGGACAACCCAGTTTTAGTGTTTACATTAAAAATATAAGAAAAAGTCAACCAACTGGGGTTAGGGAGTGAGTTTGTAGTTGTCCAAAAACAGAGAGCCATTTTTTATGTGGTTTGTTGAGAGAAAAGGAAAGGGGCCCAGGTAATTAAAGACGTACGTAGGAGTTTGGTTTGAGGGACGGTGTGTTGTGTTTGTGTTTTATGTGTTAAAATTGGGTGTTGGTGGGGGCAAGGGGAAAGGGAAAGAGGCAATAGAAATGGATAATTAAAAAAAAGGGGGTCAAGGGGTCGGCCGACCAAGTGGAGAAACAGGACACACAAGTGGGGATTGGTGTGTAAGTAGATGGAATTGGAATTTTCAATATTTGGAGAACTTAGGAATTGGATTGATGGCATATAATATAATGGAAATTGGAAATGATGAGAGCCACCACCATTGCCGCCGCATCCGCACCCGCCGCCCTTCACAATTGAGACCCCCAAAAGTGGAGCTCAGGATCTTTGTGGATTTCATACCATTTATCACTTATTATTTCTCTGTGGTTGGGGGGGGGGGGGGAGGGGGGGGGGGGGGGGGGGGGGGGGGGGGGGGGGGGGGGGGGGGGGGGGGGGGGGGGGGGG
>JBBPDJ010000021.1:1832236-1931182 GCA_037974625.1 Cucumis cinereus
ATAATAATAATAATAATAATAATAATAATAATAATAATAATAATAATAATAATAATAATAATAATAATAATAATTATGGCAAGTGTAAGATTGAGTTTGCTTGAGAAGCGAGACTTATTATTTATTTATTTATTTATATTTCCCTTTTACTTTTACTCAAATATTACTTTTACAAATGATTAAGGCACACGATTGGGGAAAGCAAAAGGAATGCCATTGAAGAACTAATGAAGGTTAATTAATTAATAATCAATATATGGTTAAGGTTAACTTAGCAAATTAGTCATATTTAATTAGCATTAATGCTAAACCAAACATTCCATCTTTTCATTAAAAATAGCAATAATCAACCTTATTCCATATAAATCTATGTATATAGTATGCTTGTCACACTTGTAATGGATTAATTAAACCGATCTTGACTAATTAAATAATTGGTTGCAACATGTGATGAATTGATTTATTAATTATGTGTCTTACCTTCCTTTGGGAATGGCTTGTTCTTGCAACTTCCATAATCATGATCAAGGGTTTTGCTTAATTGTGAAATAACTGTTTTTGGTGGTTAATGTGATTATCAATGAGAAAATTCCATTACTAACTAACTTATATTAACAAAATTTAAATGGAAGTGGGGAAAGAAGGGAGTGTTTTAATATATCATGAAAGCTAAAGGTGTGAATGCTTAAAAGTTTTGGAAAACTTATAAGTTGCAATTACTAAAGATTCATGAATCTCTCAATGGATTGAATAAGCTACGATCTCTTGCACTCGAATAAGATATGAATCTTGGTTTATTCATGTACATCATTCTTCATCGAAGAGTTCAGTTGTGTTAAAAAAGAATAACACGTGTTTTCTAAAATAATAAGAAAAATTATTACAAACGACAAAATTGCTATAAAAATGCTTATAAATATAGCAAAATTTAAGGATCTATCAAATGATAGACACCGATAGAATTCTATTTATAAACAACAATTGTGCTTGACCCAAGAAGTTCGGAAGTAGGGATTTATGTACTCTACTTCTTGTTAAGCCTAAAAAGTTTGTGAATCCTACCATTGACAAATATCACTTTTATATCTTATCAACATTTTATACTGTGTGCCTCAAAAATAATAATTGTGGTTAAAATTTTTCTTAAAATAATCGAAGTATACTTAAAAGAATGACACCATAAGAAACTTAGAATCATGTGAATTTAAATCCAAAATGTCATACTAGATAAAAAATGAGAAAAGAGAGAAAAAAGCTATCAAGTCTATTAATGGCTTAAAATATAAACCATGTTAATTAAAAAATTTTATAATAGGCAATAAAATTAATTATCATATTTGCAAATATGTAATTAAAAAAATTTATTATTTCATGCATGATAAAGGTTCCATCTTTTTATATAATTGATAAAATATATCGTAAATATACCATACTTCATGATAAAATTACACAATCATATATTTATTGATATATCAATTTTTTTATTATCGTTAGAGAATAATACACAATTTTTGTCTCGTTATTTTAAGCTATATTTTAATATTGCAAAAATACTCTATTAATGATCTTATGAGAAAAAAAAAATTGTAAATTGAGGATGATGTGCATGCATGCACCTATTTAATTAGTCGAGATGGTTGCGACAGAGACCAAATTTCTCCAATCCCCACCCACGAGAATGCAGATAGAGATGGGAACAAAAATACTTGGGGACGGGACGGGAAAAGTCCCTCGTCCTGCCCCGGCCTCGAAGGCCAAGAAGGACCACTTTCAAAAGGTATTAGCTTTCCTTCTTGGACACTCAATTTCTAAAGCTGCAAAAAAGGACAAGTTTCTTCCTTTTCTTTTTCTTTGTAAAATTATGCATCAGACTATAAATTTCTTTTCCCCCATGATCTTAGTCAATATGAGGATCTATAAGATTTATAATAAGATTACAATTATGTTATAAGCAAATGCTTACAGAGACTATACTATAGTCCAAATTTGAGTTGGGTCTCTTACTTCACTTTATTTAATTTCCATTTTATTTCACAATCATAATTTCTGACAAGACTATATAATAAATACTAAAATTTAAAAAAAATCACCAAAAAAAAAAAAATTAAAAAAAAATTATGACATTAGATTTTCATTAAATTCACCATCCAACTTTAGTACATTGATTTTTCAACAGCATTAGCAGCTGAGAATAAAGGGCATTTAAAACATAAGGGTATGATTCATTTAATATGCAAAAAGAGTTCATCTTTCTATAAATGGTACTATGAACTAAGTACCCAAATTCAGTTGAAGAAAAGGAATAATTATGGGTTTAATATGAAGGGGAAAGTTGGTTACTTTCTTGATTACTTGATTAAATTATATAAAGTATCTAAAAAATTACATTAAAGTACAGAAGCAGATTCATTACTGATTATTTGTAATGGTGGCTTAAATAGAAGCAGAAAAGTGGAGGGCCAAACACAGCTCACACAGCTCAGTTTGGTAATAGTGTTTTAGACAAAAGTGGGAAAGGCCTCTCTTTTTCTGATGCTTTGTCCCAAATTCCCTGCCTCTTCCTCCCCTTTTGCTTTCTTCTTTAGGCCTCTTTTTTTAGGGTATGGGTCCTATTTCTTTCAATAACGACCCCAACTCAACTTGAGAGCATGTTTGATGTTTGATTTGTTAAATTACCGACTGACCAAAATACTTATGCTAGTGAGTGAAGATAAGTTGTTCCTTGATAGCTATGCGGTTGGTTGTTCGAAAGTCGAAAACTACTTTGAGAGAATTGATTCATGCTAAATTCTTTGCTTCGGAGTGAAAGGGTTCGTTTGAGAATCATCATGTAGTTCCACAATTAGGGTCTATTTACAACTTGCCAATTAAAAATTTTCAGATATTGCTTACTAACAATTGCATCTTTGATGATACATATAATGACGAGAAACACATTTTTGATATTCTAATAACAAGTGCATCTCGTGAGTTTGAACTTTGTGGAAGACTAAATAAGTGAAAATCAATGTTAGTTGGAGAAGAAATGATATTGTAAGAGTTTGAACACATGACCTATGGTTATGATATCAAACTAAACCATCGATTGATCCAAAAGCTTAAGCTGATGGCTGGTTGTAAATTTAATATTAATCAATACCCTAACATGCCTTCAAATGTGTCTTCACATGACTCTAGTTAACTTCTGTTGGACTTTAATTTAAACTCCAACATAATCTTAGCCAAAGATGTTTGATAATTAGGCTCCACAGTCCTAACATAAACCCAATATTTAAAAATGTTCATAGTTTTTTTCCTGATTCTCAACAACCAAACAAGAGACATGCACCAAACATCCATAGGAGCAGAACGTCAATGAATTGATTTACAGCAGAGGGGTCTCATTACCACAATCAACATGTTCCATTAGTTAAAACTTCAAACATTAATTACTTAATAAATGAAACCACCTAGGAGTTTGAAGACATCACTGTTTGAGAACCACTTCTCATCCTAATCATTAACAGCAGAATTTGATTTAGAAAGCGTTTTCTGAACCTGGAAAAAGAAGAAAAAAAAAAAAAAGCAGAAAATGACACTCCAGCCTTGGGATAAAAAATGATGATTGTGTTTGGTTTTGGAGGTCCCCATGCTTTATTGGCAATGAACATGATATCACCTTCCCACTAAGAAAAAGTAGAAAGAGCAAAATAATTAAAAAGCTATAATTGGGCTTTCCTCATTCCTGAGCTTAGCCTTCATAATGTTCTATTGAAGGATGCAGGAAAAAGACTGAAGTGGAAGGAAAGGACATTGGTTTAGATGTTGATTGATGGGATTTTAATCCCCTAAAGTTGGTGGTTACAATTTTTAGCTTAAGGAAGAAGAAAATATCCCCTTTGATCTTCTATCTATTTCAATGGAGTTGGTGCTCTTAACCCCTTCATCCCTTTTGCTTTCTGTAGATATTTCAACAGAAGGGATTGAGATCAAAACACATAATATAATGCACATTGTCTTGTTTCTGTAAATAACAGAACATATATCATTTAAAGGATACTTAATAGGAATGACAACACACAAGACAACTAAATACACAAAATAAAAGAGACAGGATAACGTAGTTGGTTTGGTTTCCATGAAAAACAAACTTGGATTATTTAAGACAACTAGTAGAGAAGGTAAACGTCTGTGCTATCTAAGCGTAATCGCCTGGCTGCTTGGGAGGTGGAGGATTTGGCATATGAGGGAGGAGAGGAGCGCTGTGCTCTATCGGCCCGGGTTTGACTGATGTTTTTGAACTTGGAACTGGATCAATGGGATGGTAGTCATCAAGATTTAGATCACCTGGGTGAACCTTCTTTCTCCCCAGGCTATAATGTTCATCAGTCTGGAACTGAGAACCAAAAAAGGGAATTCAATTCCATTCATCATAGACAGTTGTAATCAATCTCATTAATCAAGAAACAATTAATTTGGAAGAAACTATGCTCTATTCTCTCAGAATGTATTAACACAAATGAAAAAGACTTGTTGGATTTAAAAGCCTTTGAAAAGCAAGTACCTTCAGTTTCCTGTTTAATGGTATGTCAGACAAGCATTTGTTTGAATTAACACGGTGGTGGTTCAAAGCCATATCTGTGAATGCAGTCAAGAAAAGCACAGAAAAATCAACATGCAAAGTCACAGTAGAATAACATATAAATTCACAACTCAGATATGAAAAACAACTCAATCTCTGTCTATATACTTGATGCTGTAACTTCGAATTCAATACATGAGGATCAAATTATTTAAATTGGACTTGAACATGGCTGAGACAAGGGTGCTTAAACATGCGATTGAACCTGCATACATTCTTTGGTATGAACATACCAACATTGTTAAAGACATGAAAAAAGCAACAGAACAGAAGCATTAAAAGGACAAAAGAATTGTTCGGAATTAGCTTCAGTAATCCTAATTCAACATAAAACACCAAAGAAACAAAGGAACTCTTAGTATGAGGCAACAAGAAAAAAAACATTACAGTAATAAGTATTGAAATGCAACAAACAAGAAGACATTTACATAAATGCAGTAAGATTGAAGTCAAAGCGATAAGCAAATAAAGAAGTGAAAAATGTGTTAAAACAAACATTAACTTCCAAATTACCGGAGCTGGAGGAGGCATTTATATAGCTGGGAAAGAAAAGCAGCAATAAAGTTGTTTGGAGGACGAAAAACAAAACCCAAAACCCAGAAAGCTTCATAATGAAACAATGAGAAAAATGCAGATCAAACCCAGAAAAAAAAAAGAAAAAATAAATCCAACAACTCCAAAATGTGAATGTACCCAGAAAAAGAAACGAAAAACACAGACCCTCTTCTTCCACTTCCAAGGTGTGTTAGCTTCAAAGATGGTAGTCCATGGGGGGTTTAAAACAACAGTGGAAATATGGAATAGCATTAAATTGTATCAGAAGAAGAACAATAAAAGAAATCAGGGGATCGTCAATGCTTGTATATCATATCATCTGCATTGGGTACAGGCTGTGGGGGAGTAAATGTTTGCTTTGAGTTTGCAGAAACTTGTGTCCATTTTTCAAATTTAAAATGGCAGAGAATTGGAATGCGAGCCGTCTGGAAAGAACAAACAAAACTCATATATAAACTAAAAAAATTTTGTACGAAAGAAGACGATGAACACAAAAGGGGGTGTAGCTCATATGGTAGAGCGCTCGCTTCGCATGCGAGAGGCACGGGGTTCGATTCCCCGCACCTCCACTTTTTTCTTTTTTTCTATTTTTCTCTCGTTTTCCTCTTTAATGTTATCAAATTACTGTTTTCTTTTATTATTATTTGCATAAATTAGTTTTTTTCTTTTATTATTATTATTTTTCAAAAGAAAACCAATTAAATTATTATTGACACTCTCTCACCAATAAATAAAAAGAGATAATAAATTTAATATCATTTTAGTAGCAAACTTTTTCATATTTAAACATTTAGAAAAAAACTATTTAACACAACTATAGTTTAACTATCGTAAACTTGTATTAACTTTAGGGTACGAGGTTACAATTTTTTATCCCTTATTCTCGAGAGAAATTGATAAAAGTGATTTTTTTAGCGTTTGGTGCAATCGTTTCCTGTTTGTTTCTTCCAACAAAAATGGCTCACCATGTGGACTCTTCAACCAAGCTCTACGTGATATAAATAGACAAGATCTACAAACACATTCATTTCCTAAGAACATCATTCCATTACTTCCTTTTAGTACAATAGATAATACGAGGTGCGACTATTTACGAGACGATGACAATTAACATAGCTAGTTTGATAATAAACAAATTCAGTTTATTTATAACAAGTAGTAGAGAGGAAGGTATGTGCTCTCTACACAAAACCACCAGGCTGTGGTTGATCAGGAGGGGAAGGATTTGGCATATGAGGTATAAGAGGAGAGCCATGCTCTATTGGTCCATGTTTTATGGATCTCTTTGAGCTTGGAACTGGATCAATGGGGTGGTAGTCGTAAAGATTCACGTCACCCACACGAACATTCTTCCTCGTCGGGTTACTTTGCTCGTTATCCTGCAACTGAGAATCAAAAACAGAATTCAATCCCATTAGCAATGAAGTTGTGATTTAGGAAAAGAAGCCATGTTCATCTCTGATTTTTCTAGATTGCTGAGGACATACTTTCATCTTCCTGTTAGATGGTGTGGCAAACAAATACTCATTTGATTCTACATGGAGGTGGTTTGAAGCCATTTCTGCATTTGCAATCAAGGAAGGCATATCAGTGAAACATACATATTATGAAAATGTATACAACCTGCGCTAACTAAATTAAACCGATAATTCAAACATGTAAATCGATCAAACTTTTAGTTATATACTTTATCCCATGACTTTACAAGTTCAATACCTGAGGAAGAAAAAGCTAAAAAAAAGTTCTGAACTGTTGAGAAAAACTTTAAAATGGTAGCGGTCAGTGGCAAACCAAATGAAAGACAAGGCTAATTCTGCTTAAATATATAATTGAACCTGCAGAATATTCTTAGTTTTAGCATAACAAGATGATTATTGAAACATGGCTTGCACAGGCTAGTGAAATGGCTACATGAACATATACTGTTTCAGATCAAAAACATGAAAAAGAAAAAAGTCAAAGAGAAGAGGATGAACACCAAAAGATATATAAGATTCATCTTATTAAGGTGATACAAACAGAAGAAGGCCATTGAGAGGATCTAACTTCATGTTTGATGATAGTGAATAATTTGGAAGAGCACATTGAAACAAATTGCTGCATAGTCCACAACAAAAGTAGAGTTCATAGCAGCAATGGAGGTAGTTCAAGCAAGTCTTTAACTGATAGGACTGAACACGGAGTGAGGCCGCCTCAAGCAAGGTAAAGTAGAAAACTTTGTCAGTTATATCAAAGAACCAAGCATAAAAACCTCAAATTCAAACATAGATGAGTTCAATTTCTGCTTGGACCTCCCCCCAAGTAAAATGATCACGACGATGGGGTTTGAACCTCCGATCTCGAGAGAGATTACATGGTAAAGAGATTACATGTTAAGTACCGCTGAATTAAATTCAGCGCCCAATTTCTGGGTTGACCAAATTAAAGCAACCTCAACATTTCCCCTTAAATATGATCAATATGCTCAAAGCAGCAATTATCCACATAACTTAAGCTGAATCCAATTGGATATCACAAAATTCAGATTCATAGTGGATGTAGGGTCGCTAATCACATAGCTGAAACACTTCAAGTCTCTTCTGTCTTCTGGCTTTAAGCTGTCATCTACTTAAATATTCTGCTAGGTGTTTGTAGATTTGTCCCATCTGTTTTATTAGATCATTTCAAATGTTTTTAACAATACAGGAAATTTTTCTAGTTTTTTCAGAGTTACAAAGATGGGGAAAAAAAAACAATCATGAAAAAATCCATGAAGATGAAAAAAAACACTACTTTTCCCCTTAGTAGCTGTTCTAGTGTCTATGTCAATCAGTAAGATCCTCATTCAAGACCAGAAATGGAAAAAGTACTTAATGTAAAAAATAATTGAACCAACATCTTAGACAGATTGAAGTAACCATGACAACATCATGGGAAAAAAACAGAGGAGAGGACAGGGGATTGTAGTAAAAGACAAGACCAACCAACAAATAAGGAAGGGGGGAGGAGATCAAAGATGAAACAGAACAGAAAGAACCAATATTACCGGAAGTTGAAGAGGCATTGTTAATGGTGGAAAAGAAAAGCAGCAATAAAGATGTGTGAAGCAGAAAAGGTGACTTCATAACGTTCCAAATGCCCACAAATAGAGTGTTAAGAAGATGACTCCAAAAGAGAATATACCCAAAAATGAAACCCTTTTCTTCCAAACAATCTTTTTGGGAGGAAGTTCTTCAAAACGGCTTGTCGATGAGGATGTCGGAAGAACAATGAAGATTGTTTTGACATTTAATTTCTGTCGGGAAATGAAATGAATTAAGGAGGAGGAATTAATTGTTTGTTTGTAATAAATAGTGAATGTTATGTGTAGCATGGACGGTCGGTTTGATACAGAATGTAGAGTTAAATGTCAGTGCGGTGTGGAACAAACAAGATGTTGGAATGCGAGCCGGTGGCCACGTTTTGTTGTTAATTGTTAACCATTTGTAATGTTATTTATAAATGGTGTTGACAAAACTTGGGGGTGTAGCTCATATGGTAGAGCGCTCGCTTCGCATGCGAGAGGCACGGGGTTCGATTCCCCGCACCTCCACTTTTTTTTTTTTTTTTTATTATTATTATTATTAAACCCATATTATCTATGTGACTCTTCGATTTTGGGTATTTCTTGTTTTTAGTTTGAGTTCACATTAATTATTTCTGCTGTTTTGGATTTTTAAATTAAAATTATTTTTTAATTAATAATGTTCTATTTTAAAAAAGAAGTTAAAACGACAATTTATTTCTGTGAATACAAATATTGTAAGTCAAATCTTTACAATACTTTGCACATCAAATTTCATTTTGATCTTCATATATTCATCATTAGGCCTACAAATAAAATAAGTTGTTATTATAAACCTCTTTGGCAATAATTTATAAAAACTAACATTTTCAATAAATTTAACAATCTTATAAAGAATTTCTAAAAGAAAATTAACATGTAACATGTTAAATAGAAACAATTATGCAACGCAACTTTTCATATATTCACATTGAAAGATTATATATATATATATATATAGGATGTTACTACATGTATGCATATACTTGAAAATACATTTCTTGTAAAATTAAGTAAACTAGATTAAAACAGTTTCATTAATTAAACTTTAAAAAGATAAAATCATGAAAACAATGTTTAGGGTACCAACTACAATTTAAAATAAGTTAAATAAATAACTTTAACGTTATTTGACTTGTGAAACAAAACATAGAACTTGAGAAAATATATGCAAAAGTGATATCAAGTCCCAAAGGCTCATTCACAAAATTTTCTTGTGATTCGTCAATATGTTTATGACTTCAAGTGGAACGTTGAAAGGTTGGATGTTGTTTGTTGATGGTGACTGTTAGCACTCCTATCAGACCATGGACTGCTCACATTTAGGATCTTCGGATTATGATAAACATATGTTTGTGATTTCATGTGGAAGGTTGGATGTGTTTGTTGCACAAAAGATGAATGGTGACAGTTAGGACTCATATTGGACTGTGGACCTTTCACGTTTAAGACCTCCAAGTTCAACATATATGATCAATGATCCTCAGGATCACTACCTATGAAAGTGTGCCTTCAAGTTTGTCCTCTATGCATGTGACTCCTGATATACACTTAAGTCTTGATAGGAAGATTAACAATCGCCTATCATAGACCCAGTAGTAGGTCACTTAAAGAGTATTCTTATACTTAACATTTTCTCTTCTTGTTTCTCAAGTAAAGCCAAGGATTGATTGGCGTAGCATTATTCTAGAAAGTCGGATAGTACTTATTATGTAAGTCTAGAGTGTCCCTTTGGCTTCTAACGGATTCTACGTCATCGTCAAGTGCATCCTTTAAGAACATTTTATAGAATTCTATATGCTTATGGTTTTTCCTAATTTCTACATGAAAATAACAGATTTAGGTAAAAAAAAATTTAATTGCATGTGGTTGTTAGGAATGGCCCAAGTTAGAGGAGAAGAAAGTCGTGGCACGTACGCCAATGAAGGTCAAAAATCCTGGAATTCAATACTCGAGATTGCAGGAACTTGAATCCTGGAATTCAATACTCGAGATTGTAGGACCTTGAAATCCAGGATGTTCCTGCACTAGAAAACTCACTGTCACCAAGCAACCCTTCTCGGTCGAGGTTGCCAAGATTTTCAACCAAGAGTTAAACCCAACCTCTGAAAAAGTGGGGTCCCCCAACTGTTCCAGATGAGCATGTTGTAGTGGCCACAGAAATAGGAAACGTTAGAGGCCTTGTGGGGAGAGATAAGAGACATTGTGGCTGAACAAGTAACCCACCAAACCAAACACAAATGTACGCAAAAATATATCAAGTTCAACTCTCGGTTGTAAATCTTCCCGAAAGGTCGCTATGCGACAGTGAGTTTTTTGGTGCAAGAACATCCGAGGTCCAACACTACCAGGCTTTGAATTCTAGAATTTTGACCTCCACTAACATACGTGCCCCAACTTTCCCCTCCTCCAACTCGGGTAATTTCTAACGACCACACACAATTAACCTTCAAACAAATATTTTACCAAAACATGTCATTTACGGGTATAAATTAGGCAAGGCCTCAGGCATATAGAATTCTATAAACTGTTCTTATAGGACATACATGGCAATGACAAAAAATCCATTAAAAGCCAAAAGAACACTCTAAGCTTGCATAATAAATCGATCTACAGAACCTAAAATTTAGGCTCTAATACCAACGACAACAACCCAACTTTCTGATATATTTCAAAGACGTTACTACATGCATACTGAACCTTGAAAATACATTCCTTGCAGAATTTAGAAAACACAATAAAACATTTTCATTAAATAAATTCTAAAAATAAAAATTCTGCAAGAAATGATAAATAAATAATAACTTTTTTATTTGGGGGAAAGCTTCCCCTTTCAATTTTTAATGGTGCCCCCCAATGCCTACCCCCAATTTCTTTAAACATATATATTTTTTCAATCTTCTTCAGAATCAACCCATTCCACACCTTTCCTTAAACAAAACCAATCAATTTGCTCCATTAATTCAAAATCCATAATACAATTTGGATAATCCAAAATTTTTGAGTTGAACTATTTGAAATATGTGCATTAGCATTCTCCAAAACTTTCAACTCAAAATCACATAATTCCCAAGCTTGATTGGTTCTGAAGTGCAACTGATGATTCTTTTTATCGTAAGTGATTGGAAATTCATTTAAATATAAATAGACTAAACGAAGTAGAAACAAGTGACCAACATGCTCACATCTGCAACCTTTGAAGATCATAGCTCCATTTTCAGCGGTACTGCAACACGGAATATAATGCATCATCATAAATTTAAACCGGCAATGAACTGAAATTCATATGCTATTCTTAATTGCAGTAATTGTCGAAGGGTATATGACAAATTGACAATCTACTTTTGTGTATCAGAATTATTCATAGACAACTACCAGCACCAGAAAATTTTAAACCAATATGTTACAGTAAGGGCAAATTAAATTGTGGAAGAAGATTAATTTACCTTAATGAAGCCAATTTCTTTGGCATTACTACGGAAGCACTGCCTGCAGCACATCAGGCCATACCTGCGGATCAATCCATGGGGGTTTCCGCAGACACGGCTGCCAAAGGACAATCGCTCAGATTTTAAGATGAAGATAAATGTTTGGTGCAAAGCAGCACTGTAGTCAAATTAAAGAATCGGACTAATTTTCCGATTAGTTCATAAGAACAATGCAATCTAAATGGTCAAAGAGAATCATAATCGGATGTCAGATTCCAATAAATAAAAGAATCGCCATGAAATCAGAGCCAATAAGATTTAAATTATATGAACAGAGCAGCGTTGAACATGGTTTGTAATCAAAATCTAATGTCAAAAAGGGGATAGTTGGGTGAAAAAATGAGTACGTAGTAGGCATACCAAGTGCGAGAACCAGGTCCATAGTTCTTTGGATGTGAATTCCAAACGTTTGAATGTCCCATCGTTTTCTTCGTCGGCCGATCACCTTAGAAACCCTTTTCAATTCTGACTGCCGCTTCGCTAAATTTGCAGAATTTCGTAACCCTAGAGTAACCAACCGCCTTATGAAACGCACCGTTTAAGCCCTTAAATAAATATCGTGGACAAGCACTTCCGTGTTGCATCTTCGCAAATTTTACAATTTAAATTTTGTAAGTTTTGTAATTTTTTAAATGATTACGACTGTAGCTATTATCATTCAAATAATAAAAAAAACATTTTATATGAAAATGTTGATGTTGAGGAAATTACATGAAAAATATGAAATTTTGCAGGTAAATTAAGGGTATATATGGGTTTCTAGCCGTTTGAATTTTATTTTTAATTGTTTCAGAAATTTCAAAATAATTTTTGAAGGGTTTTCAAGTAGAATTGACCATAAATTGATATGAAAATAGTGTTGGTTTATAATATTATCAAAATTTAGCTCCTAAACTTTATTATTTAGGTATGATACTAGTATTAGTTTTAGTACAACAATTGGGTTGGTGATCAATCACTTGTTAAAACAAATAAATAAGACCGATGTAAAATCTTTGAATTAATTTTAATAGCACCAAATTTTGATGAAAAGTAGTAAATTGATTAACTAATATGAATATTAGAATCAATGTTTGGAATCATTTTGTGAATGACTAATTTTGATGATATATAAAATTTTGGATAACTATAATATTTAACAATTTTAGAAATAATAATTAAGTGTATAAACTAACCATGGTACCGATTTTTGCTATATTTATCATTTTAAAAAAATATTATACAATTTAAAGTCAAATTAATTTTGGGGGTTAAAGTTATAGAATGAGTAAACGTTCGTACACAAAATCCATGGCCGGAACGAACGAGAAAGATGTTTTTCCATTGCATATGTGACCAAAAAGTGGCATTTTTATCCTTTGTTTTCTATTGAAAAGGACCAAAGTGTTGTGTTTCTCACAAAATTGATTGGTGTTATTGAATGCCCACCCATTCCACAACATAGAACATGCCAACCAATATGTGTCTCTAATGCGATCCATCAACACGACAAATATTGCAAACGTGTGATCGGAATTCTTGATACCTCCCTCTTTCTTTCAGTAAAGCAACAAGAAAAACAGAAACCCACTGTCACCTCTCAATCAGAATCAATCTGACAATGGGCATACTGCTTCCAATAAATTTTATTTCTAGACAATTAATAACATCACCTAAAACAGAATTGTCGTCAACAGTCAACCCTAATCAGGAATTAGAGAAGTAGAGAAGAAGAAATGGAAGGCAAAATTAAATAAGAAGAAAATCTAGTTTTTATTATTTTGATAGATATAAAGATAAGAAAAGATAGGAGAGAAGAGAGGGGGCCATGATCAAGATTGGATCAAAACTTAGGTAATCAGTTTGGTTATCTATTATGTAGTAGTAGTGGGGGACTATTTTTTCTAACAAACAAGTAACATCTTAATTAGCTGATATTTGGATAGATGTTCTTCTTTTTTTGTTTTTTGTTTTTTTTTTTTTTTTGGTTCATTACCTGGTTACCATATGACCCAAATTCATGGTGTTGGATTTATACCAAATAGTGGTGATTGCTGATTGATTGTTCAGATTCTGCAGCCAATGCATGGAGCTGATCGAGCCCACCAAAATATATTCCATAGCGATCTCCTTTTCCGGCGCCTTTCCGACAATCTAATTAGTTGTTCTGATTCGTTTCTCTTCAGCATCTCCCACATCACGTGCACGTCCTCGTATTCACATGCCTTCACATCTCGCCCCAGTTTCACTAGCCCTAATTCATTTCATAAAATCCCCAATCAACCAAAAAACGAACAAATCCGTTCTGGATTTGAGATTGAGAATCCGAATTGTTTTATATTCTCAGATTAATGTAAAGAAATCGCGTACCGCGTTTGCGGAATCCGAGACGTGAGGCGACTCTGAAGGTAAAACTTCGCAAAGGAGTACTCATCTTGTTCCACCATTCCATTTTGGGGCTCTCTGCTTCTACTCCAGTGAGAGAAGAGATAAAAGAGAGAAAGCGACGCTAAGATCTTAAATCTGAACAAACAGAAAATTCACCTGAAACACCAATGAACACCAAACAAAATTAGATCAAAATCGAAAACAAAATCAAGAGAAATAGATAATTGACAAAATTGAAAACAGATAATCATGAGGAAAGTAGAAAGCAACTTGGCGAAACTGGCTCTCTCGTCTCCCTTCTCTAAAGAGTATTGTTAGCAAACAGTGTAACGTTATTCGAAAATATTAACCGCTTTCCGCCCAATCTCATTCTACAGATCCGCCTTTCACCGATTCCTATGCGACCGTTGCGTTGATCATGACGGCCTCTTTCATTCAGATTTTGCTCTTTTCTCGCCACGTGGGACTTTTTCATTGGCTTATCAATTTTTTTTGAAAACGCCAATTCCTTTTATCGTTTCGTGGATCACACGTACTCTCCGTTCCGTTACAAAACTTCGTGATTCAGGCTTTTTCATTTAAAGTTGAGGCGCGTGTAAGCACGGTTCCTCTAAGCGTTCGCGTGATGTTCACGCTCATTGTTGTACACTGTGGGCCCTGAATGATCCTCGTGTACTCAGGACAGTGCTACTACGTGGCACTCACTCTGCAGCTTAGTAAAAAGATATTTTTGTTTTTAATTGCTTATTATAAATACATGAGTTACTTATAATATTGATTTTGAAATAAATATTTTTATATTATATTCAGTAATTAAAAACTATATTATTAAAGTATATTGACCTAATTTTAGAATCTAGAAGTGGGACCCATTGTATTAATCACTCCTACTCGATCTTATCAAAATGATGCCAAGATCATTGGCTACTTGTAGCCATCTACAGCGTCCACAAGTGATTTTTTAAAATTCAATTTAATTGAAAGAAATACAGGTGTTCCACGAATAAAATGAAAATTATCCAAATATAAAAAAAAAATGAATACTTGATTCTAAAAAAAATTAAAATAATTGCTACCTTATCAACAATAAAGTTAGTTATAATACATTATATAAAACATGTAAAATCTAAAATTTTAAGAATAAGGAAATTATCAAAGACAATCTAAAAGAGTTAAATAAGGAAATTATCCCGTTATAAGTAAAGACAATCTAAAATTACTTTTCTTTTTTTTCGTATGAGGTCTCTGGAGTGAAACGATATCATTATTTAAAGGTTGTATCATCATATCTGACTATTAATATCAGACTCAGTTGTGTGTTGGATTTTAGATTTGATCAGATTTTTGAAATAGTTGGCCAATTCTATTTAAAAAGTTGGAAAAACATTTGCCAATTACACAACTACTACTTGTAACTTGTAAGTAAAGGAAACCAAAAAGAAATGTAGGAGCTTTATCAATATATATATATATATATATATATATATATATATGTTATTACATTGGAAGGCGTGTAGCCTGTAGGAGCGTTTGGGCAAAAGAGAGGAGAAGGGAGGATAAAGCTAAAAGATGATTGATTATCATTTCTTAAGATGAGGAAAACAAGCATATACATCAGATTTTGGGTGCCTTGCTTCAGCATGTTCCCTACACTTCACCTCTGTCGTTGTACATATAAATGTCTGCATGCATACCTTGCACTGCAACAATTCATAATAACCCACTTTTATGAACACTTGAGGTTTCAACCAACAAATTAATTAGGTACATCAGATCAGACTCAGAATTTTACCTGTATGCTCATGGCTTTCTTGTTTGTTTCCAGCTGACTTCCTGGGTAAATCATTACAATCATAGTCAACTCTAAACTTTATTCAGGAGAAATCATCAAAAGCCCACAAAGAACAAAGAAAAACTATAAGGGTTATAGCAATAATCATTACAGTTATCATACTTGACATCTAAATTAGCAAAGCAGCTAGATTTGGTTGATATAGACCATCTACTAATGAAATTTATGTTTGTACAACATATGTTTTGAGCAATCAAGAACAATCACATGAGCTTCGCAAATCATTTTCACAGAAGCCAAACTGAAAGAATACAGTGGGAGGTTGATTACCTCTTGAGGATTTTTGTTTCTCCAGGTTTCTCTCCCGAGCCATTTTAGCCTTTTGGCCATTGCCTCCGCCCATTTCTCAACAGGAAGGGTTTCAAATTCAGAATCAACCACACGTCGCCCCAGAGAAGAACTCTTTGCAAATATATAGGGAGTTTCTTCGCCGTCGGATAAAATGGGAGCCAGTGATGATAGCACGAATAAAAGTGGAAAAACACTGTACATCGATTATTCTATTGATGGTAAAGGATAGGGAAACGGCATCGTATAGTGGATGCAATCAATTAATGGAGTAGTTGGGGAAGTTCTGGTATTGAAAACTAGCCACCTCGTTCACACATGGAAATTGGAAAAGGAAACACTCAAAATTGTCTCATCCTCTGCTTTTAACCCAATGAAGTGAGCACATGTGGCGAGTTAGCGCTAGAGTTTTGATCATGCCGTGACAGCTCCAAACAAGACATGGCGACATGGGTAAAATAGAAAGCTTGGAAGAGTGGATTGTTGCAGTAGCACATTTTATCAAACACTTGGTGTGCAAAGTAGAAATAGGAGATTGCTGAGTCCGAAGGACAGTCAGAAGAGAAAGGCACGGTTTGCTTAATGATGTGGATAAAGAATGGAGTTAAATATATAATACAAATACAGCTTCAAGGCACTATAATTTGTGGTGGGGGAGGATGCTGATAACAAATGCAAATTAATGGATGGTGGTGGAGCCACGCAAGCTCAGCCAGTGTGCAGTGAGTCGGCAACTCTTGTTTTCTTTAAAAGAGAAGATAATTTATCATATTCGTCCCATACCCATTCTTAACTACATGGTCCATAGAATTCAGTTTCAATCAACCATTCCATATTCTCTCCATTTCCCTGTTTCAATGAAATTCTTGAGGTGGAGTGAAAAATGGACTATTAATTTAGTAAAAATGGCAAGTCTTGGAGAAGAATTCGACGAGCTAAGCTTTATAAGATGGTGTATGCAGTATCATTAGTGCCATCTTTCTAAAATCGAAATATATATAGAGAGAGAAAATTTAGGACTAGAAAAAAAGGTAGTGTTCTTTTCTCTATTGCATTAATTATAAAAACATAAACGGAACAATTGTCTTTATTTGTCTTCTTAATTAAGAAACTTTTGTTAGTTTATCATCTTAGCAATGAATTAAACTCGATATAGAGTTGTCGTTGCCCAAATACGCTTCTACTCATCGATCAAGGACTATTCATGTTGCCTCCATAACCACCACCAGCACCATCACCCATGCCTCCCGAACCACTATAATCACCACCCATGCCTCCCGACCCACTTACTCCACCGCCACTGCCACCTACAATACCACCCGAATTGCCTAGTCCGCCGCCACCACTGCCCACAATACCACCAATGCCACCCACGATGCCACCGGAACCGCCTAGTCCCCCGCCACCGCTGCCCACGATACCACCTGACCCACTTACTCCACCACCACCTCCAATGCCAACTGAACCGCCAAATCCACCACCCGCACCACCAATACCTGAACCTGAGCCATACCCAATTCCAGGTGCAAAGCCACCATCCGATCCATAACCAATGCCCGGACCAAATTCACCACCTCCAGTCCCACCAGACCCAGAACCTGAGCCAAAGCCTCCCTTAGTCCCGACACCAGAGCCGCCACCACCACCAGCTGATACACCCCCATAACCTCCAACCGTGAGCTCTACAGGGCGAACTTCCTTTTTAAAGTTTGTGTAGTCTGGAAGGCCATTTTCCATTTCATGAGTAATCACGTTACTCCCAAGCATCAGTTTTCTTGTACTGGCAGCGTCAAGAACATTATTGAAGAGGAAAAGACAGAAAAGGAGGAGCCCCCGTAAAACCAAATAGTTTCTTGTCATGTCTATTCGCCAACTAAATGCAACTGCACGACTGGAAGAAAAAATAACGCTACATATATATAAGAAAGCAATAGAATGCACAAAGTAACCGCCAAGGATCACATGACCAAGCTTTTGAAACCATGATAGTGCAAAGTAATTCTGGTTGAAAGCACAATCCGCATGAAGATTGGTGCAGAGATCGTGAGTGACCTTACGGTTAAGAGTTTTATGAACTTTACTGTTTCTCTGAAAATTTAGTGGACAAAAGAAAAGTAATTTTTATACAATCAGATGTAGTGAGGTGCAAGTATACGATCAGATGTTGTCTCAATTCCACCCAAAAAGAGTTCAAAAGATTTAAAAGAACTCTTAAAATGCTGAAGGCTTAATTAAACTAGCCAATAATAAGGGAGAGATTAAACTCAAACTTTTCTGGAATTTCTGGATAAATCTTTTGAGTCCTTCATATCATAACTCTGATTTTGATCCTTGCTGTCAAATTCCATTCCCTGAAATATCATCCTTGAGGACCGATACTTACTCCCGAAAGCTGTGCCAAATCCCCATCCAAGTCCCAATCCAACGCCACACCCACCACCTACAGAAAAGGATTACAAAATAAATAAGCAAAGCACACTCAGATGAATGTCTTTTAAGGAAAATAGTTTGTATGTAGAGTATTCTAGTTGGTTACCCGCGCCAAGGCCCAAGAAGTTCAAAGGCATTCCTGTAAAATAAACATCTTTATTCAGGTGAGGCATGTAATGGCAGATAAAACAATATCTTCCAAGTTAAAGAATAATATGTCTCTGGAAAATTTAAAGGGAGATAATGGAATGTAAAACTGGATCTAAGAAGTTAAATGCAGAACCATAACTTCCATGGCTACTCTGCAGAAATAAAAACCCAGTTCTAATGCGGAAGAAATCTTAACCGATCATTGGAAACGTAATCTTCTATAGCAATGTGGGAACTGGTTAGTTTTAAGTATACCTTCTTTTTTTCTATATCGGTGAGTGTCCGAAACCGTTTACTCGAACCTCAACAAATCTCACGAAACAATCCGCCTGGCCCTACAACATTTTGGTGGTCATGGAATCTCATAGGAAAACATTCCTACGTAGGTGGCCAACTTAAAGTTTCAGACTCTTCTAATATCCTAAACGGCTAAACGAGCGTTGCAACAGAAGCACAGAACTTAGTTTCTAGCCCGTCAAGATTCTTGTCTATAGGTATCCAAGGCAGCTTACACGATTCCAACTAAACTGAGGAACTGTTTGATTCCTCCCAACTTCCGATGTTAAAAGTACTCATAAGATAAGTCAACGTGGGGTTGGTTTAGTTGTCAATAAGGACCATGGGTTAAACTCAAAACTATTAATCCTTCAATAGCCAAACCAAGATACTCCACAACCACTGATGTAAAAGCTCTCATTGAACAAGACAGAAACCCAACATGTATATATACTTCTTTTAGTGTAATTTAACGACAGATATCACACACAAATACACACATTGATACAAACATAATACATGTGGCATTCAAGAACTACTCGCTGTTGGAGGTTGCACTGGAATTCCAAGTGATGTCTGTGGCTAGATGTAGACATCTTTAAATCAATGATGTCGATATATCAGCAGTAACCAATTCATAAGCATATGAGTGTACAAAGTACAGTACAGTTATAACTTCCAGCCTTACATTTCATTGTTCTGCCTCTACCAATCACAAAGCAACTCCACCATCTTCACCACTTTAGCCAAAAGAAAAGGCTCTATTTTAATCCAAGTAAATAACCTGTTAAATTGGTATATCTCGGACCAGCCAGTCATTACATTGCCAAGCAACAACTATAGCTTAACAAGAACATGACAAATCAATTTTAAAGGACAAACTAATCATTAAAACCCAAACACCCTTTCTGATCTGTGTTGCTTACACAAATTTTTTCCAATTCATAACTCAAAAGCCTCAGGGTTCAGTAGCATTCATTTCATAATATTCCCCAAATTCTTTTCAGCCGACTTCACATAGCCAATATATTTAATTCAACCTAACTAGAGAAAACAATGCAGCTAAACAAAATGCCCGAAATCATGAACAAGCTCCTCAAGTTACAAAGGTACATGAGAAAACCAAGCCCGAAAAAGAAAACGATCCTTAATTACTGGGATCAGATGACACATACCTCCGAAACCCCATCCTATGCCGAACCCACAACCGACACCAAAACCTCCAAATAAAGAGAATAACAGCAAGAATCAGTTAAAAAGACAAAATAGATCACACCGAACTCAAGATCATTGAACCCATCGTACCGAATCCAACGCCAGCTCCATTGAAGTTGGTGAGTACCATTGCTCGCAGCTGAGGCGCCACAAACGGAGAAAACCGATAAGGAGTGAAATCAAGAATGAAGTAGAAAAAGGGGTGCGAAAATTCAAAGAAAAAACGACAATTAGCTCGAGCGGAAAGAGATGTTGAGATCGAACGGTTCTATTGTATACCTCAGCGGCAGCGGCAGCGGCAGCGATAAGGGATATAGAATAATAATCCGTATAAAATTTGGTGTAATTACAATAAGTACCACTCTTATAAATAACTAGAATACACAATAATATTGAATTGAGGAACAACGTTATACGATAATTAAAAAAAATATTAGTTTATTAAACTAATAAAATTTTTTATTATCCTAATTATAGGAGTAGAGGATAAATTTTTAATCTCAAACGAGGGAGTCACGATCTCGCTTAACCTTACTAAATGATTAAACTCATTATGCACAATTTTTTTTTACTTAAGTTTTCAATATTTGAACTTAACGAAAACTTTGTTGTTTTCATTGAGAGCCCTCTTAAAGTACAACTGCGACCTATAATTGTTCGGTGAGAAGACATGTTGAGGAAAATAAATTTCAGCATGCAGTATTGTTTGTCATTGAGCCTTTATTAATGGTCGTTGTAAAACTTAGCCGTAAATATTAAGATTGAACTCGTAAACGTATAAAAGTCAATAGAATTTAAAATTCAACCTTCAAACTACAATTGTTACGATTTTTTACTAAAATCACTTTTATTTGTCTTTCTTATATTTATTTAAAATAATGAAAAATGCGAGGGAAGATATTTATTATGAGTGGTGATGATAGGATAGTAAAAGATTATTGTGGTATTTTGTTTTTGCCAACACATGGGTAGTTCAATCATGCTCATTCTCACATTAATTATTGGTCTTTTATTTTTTGAATGTAACATTATAAATCTAGACCATAAAGTTTGTTAAATACGCTATTAGAACAAAATATTGATGGAACAAATGCATTATATAAATATCAATGGAACAAATATCTTATGCTAATGCCCTTTTTTTTTTCAAATATAGATATCTATTTATACAAAGAAATTTTTTTTTTTAGTCTCTAAGTTTTGATGAATATCGTGTTTGGTCCTGAAATTAAAAAATGTACCTTTTCTAGTCCTCGTGTTTACAAGGATAGACTCATGTAGTGTCTGAGTTTTCAAAACATATATTTTGAGTAGTTCTTAAAAATAGATTTAAAAGTTTTTAGAAGTAACTTTTGTTTGATTTTTTTAAAAAAAATGCATGATATTTAAATTCAGAAAAAAGAAAAGTTTTAAAGAAAAAAAAATGGTTTTTAAAAATTATTCTTTTAATTTTAAACGTCATATAATACATTAAAATAAGATATATTTTGAAACTCAAAGACTATATAGACTTATTCATATAAAATTGGAGACTAAAAAATGTAAATTTTTAAAATTTAAAGACTAAACGCATATATTAATCACAACCGAAAAACTAAAAAAAGTACTTTTCCAATATATATTTTATATGACATGAGTAAGCATGTATGATCACTCTCTAATACTTTATTTTTCAAATTAGGGAAGGAAATAAAGAAATAAATGAGTTTTTTTTTTTTTTTTTTTTTGGAAACAAAGAGAAGACAAATAATGATTAGACACCCAATATCCAAGTCATATAAATGCGTTTATCACGAGGTACACGTCCTTTTATAATTCTCAATATCATCTTTAATAATATTATATATTGTTCATCATTATTATGTTTTAAAAGTCCACTATAATCTTAATCCAATATTCAAACATTTTTCTGAACTTAATCAAATAAAACAGATGGTGATCCTTCATGATGTACTTAAACTCTCACTTAAAGCTTGATCTTGATGAACAAAATATGCTCATTATTTCAACTTGAAACTTAGTCACAATGCTCCTGCTGTGTAAAGTTGTACTATCAGTACAATCCTTAAGAAAACAAGAGCATAGGACCATTTACATTTACCAATACTCCTCACATTGCAAGAGAGATAACAATGGTGATTGCATTGAAAGAGATTTTGTGTTGGATTTCAAGACAAGAAAGGCTAAATATAAAAGCCAGATTCAGGAGAGAGAGCGAGTCGCTCGATCGCTGAATAAAATGTGTGAGAATGACTATTGATCTATTTACAATTTGCCGCGTAAAATAGACCACAACTTCTACTACCTTGGATTGGATTTGAATCCTCTTCTAAATAGTCAGTGTTGTCACTTACCTTGCAAAGCAGTGCATTTGCTTGCTTGCTTGCTAGGAGTTGTTGTTGACTGCTGGTTCAGATATCTGGTTTCCAGATAACTTTGACCTTGCTGTCATGATTCTTCTCTAGCGCTGCGACTTTGGCGCGGTACGCTGCTGCTGCCATGGCATTTTTAAACCCCTGTCCTCGGGATAAATCGCAGGCTTCACTCATGGAAGCGTATCTAAGTTCAGCAGGGGGAATGAAACAATCAATGGACAGACCAGGGACATTAAAGGCTACTTCCTCAATAGTCCAAGCTTCTTCCATCCTGGTTTTTGTGTGGCTCATGGCTGTTTCCCCAAATCTGAAAAGCGTTACGACAGATCGACCGGAGTGAGCAATCATAATCCCCTCTACTGGTCGGTAATCATCAAGGAACGAATTGATTGTGGTTTCCCAATAGACTGCATCGCTTCCATTGTTTTGGATTCGGGTTAAATGTGAATCTTCTAAATGTATAAGGAGGCCGGATTTCTGGCTGAAGTATCCAAACATAGTGTGTCTGATTATCTCTGCAGGTCCTTCACTTCTTGCCTTCAATGTTGAAGGATCTGTACAGAGCTTGAGGATAAAACAATCTTCGCCATTAACACTCTTCTCCCCAATGCATCTTGCATTAGCAAACATGCTTGCTGTAGTTTTTGGATCAAGTCCCTGCAGATAATGAACTTCGTAAAGAAATCTTCAATGAGAAAGCCAAATTGATAATCTAAAGTGAGTTGATATTTCACCTGAAGGGCACGGCGAAGGGGTCTAACAGGCCCTTTGGCAGCATGAGCGCCGAGCCAAGGTGTGTGCCTCCACACTAGCTTGCCATTGCAACCAGCATGAACCTTGCTACCACCTAGAGCAAGCTCAACATACCACATATCTGGCTTCATCTGCCACAAAACAAACCCACCTGACTCTGCATCTTTGGAGGAATTTCGAGTCCTCACCACTTTGTTAGCTGTTTCAAACTCACATGCTATCATTTTCACCTTTCCCATGGCATAGGCATTGCTAACAGAGTTTTGAAGCTTTTGCCCTCCCGAGGCTGCTGTGTACTGCTGCAATATATATTGAGCAGATGAATTTTCCTGCAGGAAAAACCCCCTGAAAATTTATTATCTAATACTCATCCTGAAAACTCAGTATCCAGAAAAAAAAAAAAAAAAAACCATACATCTCATCTTGGATAAATAACAAGAGACAGAAACATTAAGATCTCTCTGTGTACTCTACGACACGATTATCTTGAAGACATAAAAATTATTTATATGTATAGAGATCTTAATTTTAGAATAAACTTGAGTAACAACACAAATGAAGACAAGACTTCTCAGTGGAAAAAGTTAGTGAAGAGCGCGAGAAATTAGAACTAACAATGGGGATGTCTTTAATGGCGAGGTGGGGCTGAGGCTCTGTGAAGCTAACATGAACAGGAGCTAACGGAGCACCCAAAACTCCAAGCAGCAGCCTCAGATCAGATCGTTTCTGGGCAGAGCAAGAAACAGCCGAAGGTGCCCTACAAAGCTGACCCCTCATCCAGTTTCCCCATTTACCCTCCTTCGACTCTCTGCTCTCGTTCCCATCAGGCCCTTCCTTCAAGGGAGACAATGCCTCCTCCGGCCTTAAGCTTCCAGATCTCTCAATCACCAACTCCGGTTGCGACATTTGGTGGTTCTTTCTCCGCCGTAGTAAACCCGACATGGGAGACGCACTTCTCGCCGGACTTTTAGCTCTTGACCTCCCAGGTGAAAGCCCTCTCACTATCTCCCCCTTTAGCGCCGAGAAGAATCCCTGTTTCCTCTCCATTTCAAATTGAAACTATTTGACAAAGAAGAGTGAAACAAAAAGAAGAAGAGCTCTTGAACGATATGATGCAAGGGATATCGTAATCAGCAGCAAGAAGGGTGTACAAAACTCACTATCAAATAGCTACAAATCCACAGAGAGGCCGTTTCGCAGAAGGAAACAATGAGATTCAAAAAGTAATAATAATAATAATGATAAAGAATTGGGGTTACACTGGTAGACAAAGCAAAACTGTAGCCAGCTTCATGGTATTTTTTTATAAATAATTACGATCTGGGTCGTCGTCTTTTGTCTTCAATGATACTCACTAGGGCCGTTAAGTATCCTTCGAAAGTGGGTTGGGCTTGAAAAACAAGAAGGATCTAACTGTGAACTCAAACTTGCAGTAAACTTGAGATAACGCCGATCTCCGGGCGGCTGAATGTTGGGAAATGGTGAGAAGAAGAAGAACTCAAAACGGTAGATAGGGTTGGAGGAGCGGGACAGGGCAACGGTAAAAGCCAGTAGAAGGGTCGAGTTTGGTCAACACTATACCAAACTTTAGAAGGAAAATTCAAAAAGTAAACAAATAGAAAGAAAAAAACGAATTTATTATTATTATTTTTAAAAAAAAAAAAGAAAAAAAAAAGGTCATAGGGCAGTGTGCAGATTAATGCTGGGTCCACTCGCGGACATTAGTAGCGTGCCATGCGCTTGCGCGCGCCAATTCTTTTTTATTTTCTATTTATTGAAATAGTTTTTTTTTTTTCGTAATTGGAACAAAATACGGTAAAAACCACGTGATAATTTTGAGGATTTATATATAAAGTTTTTAACTTTTAATTCATCCACTTAATATTCAATTTAGTCTATTTTTAAACTATTTTTTAGTAAATATTGTTTTCAACAATAAATTATGAAATAAATTTAAAATTACATCAAGTTAAAAAATGCATATATTATAGATTAAAATTAAACAAAGTTTAAAATGCATGGATAAAAAACGATATTTAATTTACATATTACGTACGGTCATAACTCCTATACCTATTTATTGGAGCAAGGATTTATTTTCAAAACTTTATTATATAGTAATATTTTTTTCAATTCACCCCAATCTAGTCAAGAATATAATATAATTACTAGATCGAGCATAATTGGTTATTATAGTCAATGTGGTTAAAAACAATCAATGTGTTTTGATGCAAATCATGTAATTGTTTGTTTTTAGGATATATACAAGTTATGCATAGTTGTACACATGACTGTTATAATTGATACTCTAAACATGGAACAAGCTATAATAACTCACCTCATCAACTTCTTGTTGGTACTCAAACGACGACTTAGTTACTACGATCGAAAAAGTTAGTATAGAATATTACATGTGCAGACAGGTGAAATTGATTGATACGTTGTTTTTGGTTACGAGGTTATATATTTATTATACATGTGAGATTTAGGGAGGCTGTGACATCAGCAAATTGTTAAAATAATATAGTTAAGATAATAAGATTATAAATATATATATATATAGTATATTTAAGTAAGAGATTAATATTAGCTTTTGCAATGTATAGGCGTTAGAAGTTGTTTGGGGGAAAGAAGATCGACAATCACGGAAAAGACAATGGAGTTTGCACTGAGCCCTTACAAAGTTTGTCAAATTGTAGTTGGGAGTTTCCGTTTGGAATCGTTGTGTTTGGCAGCTACCTAACACTCACACTTATCCCTGGATTACATTATCCCTATCCCCCACCCTTCTTATGTCACCGCAAATCTCGCTGACTATTGCCTATAGCCACTAGGGATAGCTAGGGGTATTTTTGTCCATCTCTCCAAACTAAATCACTTTACAGCACTTCTCCAATCTCCGGTACCTCTATTAGTATTTTATTGTTATTTTTTGTGACAAAGATCATAGCGAATCTATTTTTGCCTCTATAACATATGCAACTGGCAACTCCATAGTCATCGTTTTGGTTGGGTCGATAGTCGATATCAGATACATAATCGTATTAATACATCCAAATACGTGAAATGGAGCATTTGATATTCTTTTTAAAAGACAATTAGATATGTGTATCCTTTTTTAGATACTTAATTTCATAAAAATATTATAATTATTAGCCAACTAAATGAAAAATAATATATATAAAAAAATAAAAGATCGAATTAATTGTCTTTATGTTGCTATTTATTTGGTATTTTATCTTTTTGTTAAATATATATCTCTTTATACGTATCCATATTTTAGTTTTTTCAAAAATTAACGAATCGTCGTATCTGATCGTAAATGTATGAATGTATGTGTTTCACAACTTTTTTTTTTATTATTATTATGGTTTGCTATTGTTTGGCTTTTGGAATATGTATTTGTGTTTTATTAATTGATATTATTCCATGTGGTCTCAGGTTTGTGATTGGTGATTCATCACATCTCATTTTTCATATCAAAAGACAAAGCTGCTTAAAAGATGATGAAGCCTATCTCAGATGTCATACGCTTTATCATTGGGGAGGACACGACACAGCATAATTTTCCTTCTCCCAAAGATACCATTTCATTTGATTCTTCTCTCCTACTTTTTCTTTCTAGCCATCCATGGCGTTTGGTTTAATATCAAATTCAATTGGGGCTGTGTTATCTTATCACTTATCAGTTGTACAAAGCTGAAATGTGTTTGAGAATAGGCCATGGGGGAGGGGTGGGTCATGTACCATGTGACATGTGTGCCCTTACCCACTCCTTTCTTTACTAGCTTACTAGCAGTAGGGGTAAAAATGTGATTCCAACGACAATCTAAGAGTCGATTCTTCCATCGGTCAAAAACTGCAGAATTTAATGGTGTAACCTGTAAGCAATGTACAATCTTAAAAAGTGAAGTGAGACATAAATTTTTTGTTTATATTACAAAAGATTCGTATAATATGTTGCCTTTGTTTATGGTCCAAAAATCAACAAATCTACCTCATGAGTCAAACGAATATTCTCAAAACCAACCTGTAATAATAACGAGCAGTGGCAACAGATCAAGGCTGTACAACTTTGTCCATGGTTCGATTTCTCAAATACAAATCTCATTCCAGTAAAATTCATGTTTTTTCCTTCTTCCTGTGGTTTTACTACAACTTTTTATCAGTGTACAAGGTTTCATCCCTATTACAGTCCTAAATATTTCATGGTATGAGTGACAGTGTGACACTACCATTATACACTCAGTTCTAGAAAGCTATTTTAGACTCCACTCTCTCTCCCTAACCAAATCATATCTTTTCTTTAATTTACTATACATCTGATAGACAGAGTCATAACTTCAACCAAAAAAAGGGGGGGAAATTAGGATCTATAGCGGCTGAAGCTCTTGCTCAGGTCCTACTACGCCAACAGGCTCATAGGAACTCATGTCCCTCCGTCTATATCTCCAAATCAACCATGTGCTTCCGGCGGCCAATCCAACTACTAAGGTAACTGCTGCTCCAATAGTCATTATAGACCAGAAGTGTTGCTCCATCCATGTCCTGTATAAATCAAGACCAGGGGAATAAAAAGTTTACATGATGGAGAAAACAATACTGTGAAGCAACATATACATACTACACGCTAATGAGATCAACGTAACTGATTGATAGCATTTTTTAAACCTACGGAGCTGAAAGCAAATTATCTATATACGAGAAGACACATAACAGAATACAGATAGGACACTTAATTAGCAGTTACTGCAGTTTAGATGTGAATGCTAAGCTTTGAAGAAAACTTTCCCTGAGAATCAGTAAGTAAATGTAAGCATCACGTTTATAAATCCTTGCGCTTTCATTAGAAAACCTTTTTACCTATTAACACCAAATGCCCACGATCCAGTGATAATATATTTGAAGATCGGTAATATGCTAGTGGAACCCTATGTGTGCTCTAAATGCAGTAAGAACTGAAAGTATAACATTCAGGAGTATATCTCACTTCTTTAACGGGGGTTCAACGTTCAATTCAACCAGCTGATAACTTCCGAATTTTTCAGGAAGTTGCAAGTCATGTTCCTTTAAGCGAGAAATTATGTCCTGCAAATCATCATTTAAAGTAAAAAAAATAGCTAACTAATGATATTCCAATTTGTTTTCTTCATATAAATAACTTAGGCACTTAAGGACTAAGAACTTTACCATCGCCGTGGAATTAGATATGTAACCAGCAGAGTCAGCAGGGAAGATAGCCCATCTAATGAAGAAATCAGTTTCCCCTGATGTAAAGTTCAGCACGTGAACCTAAGATCAGAAAATTGGCAGTATTGTGTAAGCAAAACTTGAAACATAAAGATATAGCAACAGCAGTGCAAGTCTTAATAAAGTCAAGCCTACGCACTCGTCTTAAGATGAGTTCACCCTATTAACTTTTGCCTTTTACGATATTATCTCGACTCTCGAGAAAAGAATTAGAAAGGACCTAATCAAACTATTACTAACAATATTGCCGGGGGAGTCGACAAGAGATGACATGAATGGTGAAAAAGTTAAATCTAAAATCATTATTACCTGTGAGACACTAACTTCAAGTTCATTGGCAATAAATCCTGCAAGCTCAGTGATGTTAAGTTTCACGGAGGATTTGTTGACATGAAGAATCATATTAAATGTTATGACTCCAACCTGAAATTCACCTATACATTGAAACACGGGAAAACATAAAACACAAGAAAATATAGCAGAGATAGTACATAAATACGGCATAAAATAAAAGTCATCTGGACTATAATCTTGAAACCATTAAGCAAGAAGAAATTTCAACTTAAGAAATAAGGTAAGTTACTTAAGAAGTGTTTGATAGACAATCTCAAAATAAAAATTTGAATACAAGCGATTCAAAAACAGAGTTATTGTTTTCAAATATTTGTTTGATATCAAATTCAGAAACTGAATTCCAATTTAAGCATTTGTTCAAATTGTGTTTGATAATATATTTATAAACCATAAAACTAGTTGAAATTATTCACTAAAATATTAGGTTAAATATAAACCATCATTAATTAATTTACGGACATATTTTATGTTAAAAATTTGTATAATTTTATTTTCTCATATCATTTATAATGCATTACATAGTATATATTTCAATTTAAAACAAAAATGAATTGAATTTACAACATGAAAGACTATATTTATTAACATTGTTATCGTTTTTTTAATAAAATTTTGCATTTTAAAATTTCAAATGCAAAACCTAGATATACTGAAAACATAAAAACGATGTTCTAAGATTTTCACGGTTTGGATCATACAATTCAAAAAGCAATTTTCAAATACAGAATCCAAATCATCTACCAAACACAATCGTGAACTCGACGAATCTAAAAACATATAACATAATCCATATTATCTACCAAACATGTCCTTATTAACGTTGATAGAGAGAACTTGTAACAATAAACAGCAAAATTCATACAAACCAACAGTAAAACCTTACCAGAAAGAAATGGCACACTTGGAGAACCAGGTGTGGGGACTTCTTTACTTGTATTCTGACCATGGGAAGGTAAAGGAGCTGGCGGAGGAGCAGGAGAAAGATAATGCAGATTCTTCCAAAGCTCAGAACAGTTAGTCTTCCAAAACCCAATTGTAGTGTTCTCTCGATTATAAGTGACAAGAGTATTACGAACAATAATTCCTGCCGATGGAAAGAAACCATGCAGCTTTACTCTTAGGAAGTACAACTTCGCTTTATTAACTTTGATGATTGTGATTATTGAACACCTAAGTTTTATCAAGGTGTGCAGTATAAAACCATCATATATACACAACCACAAAAGACTCAAGAGAAAAACAATGTATACAGCGCAAAAGAGAATTATTCACAATCCAGGGAAACTTTGCCATACCTCCCAAAAGTGTTGTCTGATCATTCCCATTTTTAAAGATCCCCAGACAATATGCACCACTAACCTTCGTATGCTGCAGAGATGGTTGATGAGAAGAGAAAGTATATACCATTTATGTAAAATTTACTACAAAATATAAAAAATGAGATATATCATAACAATTCATTGGAGAGAGAGGGACAGAAAAAATTAACTCCAAGATAAATACCCGGAACAAGTAGTTCTCTGGAGAAAGTGAAATTTTCTGTCCATTGCCAAAAACCATATCAACCTCTGGAAAAACTTTTGGAAGTTCAGTGACATCCCTAGCACAAAAAAACAAATGCTTAACAATCAACCCAGAAAGGATAAACCTGAAATAGGGTGCTCCTAGCAAGAAATAGAAATACCTTCCAGCACCAGAGAAACAAATATCTTTAAAATTCGGGTCAGGACCATTGATTTGTTTCAAGAAACTAATTTTCTTCATTATCTGCAAATGAAACTTTAAGTTAACAAGAATAGACCAGTAGATCAGATGTGTTCATTCAAATTAAATAACAAAACAAAACTGTGCCAACTCCTACATGTTTTTTCCACCATAAACAGTCCCTACACCGGGAGTCAATAACATAAGCTTAGTGTCAAATCTATTAAGTCGCCTACTAGAAGACAGCCATAAGTATGAGAGAATCAATTGCAAATCATAACGATTATATTTGGTACTAGCAAATAAAAGAGATCTCCAAAATATGTATTGAAGTTCAAATGAACTGATTATAACGTAAGAGCTCATTTAGGTGCATTGAGAAAATGTGATTATAAAGAACTACTTGAAGAAGTCTTCATTCGATGATAAAATATAAAGGTAAAGAAAATATTCAATCAATGCAAAATGGTAAAAGATGAGATAATGAGACACGTGAATGAAATATCGGGACTGAGTAAACTCAACGCTTGATCAATCTGATTACACAAGAAGATCCAAATATCCTTTATAATCGATTACTCAACAAGCATTTATAAGTTTCAATGGCTTTGAGGTGTTCGTGTTCCAAAATTCCATACCATAATGTCATGAATGAGACACTGAATCTCATTGGTGACAGCAGATTGAATTATAGATGGATGTGATAGACCCCAGAGAGTTAGCTAGAATATTGTGATAACCCCAAGGGTGCCTTTAAGTAGAAGGAATCATAAGTACACAAAATTGATATCCTTTGGGTGAAGGCAAGACCATTTAAGATTAGAAACCAGAGATAGATGTAGAAGTTAAAAAACTTACAGCGTCCTTGAATGCATAGTAGGCTTTTTCTGGAAAATAAGCGTATGTAGTTCCACTATCCAAGATAGCACCATACTTCCCATCAAAAGTCCTCGAATTCAACTTCAATGGTTTCCCAGCAACATGAATTTCCTTCAACTCTATATTATAATATGGGCTGTTTCCATCCCAAAGCTAGACTGTATCTATGAGATGTACACAAATATAAACCAGTGAAAATGAATAAGACAAAGGCAGATTCAAAACTACCATACCTTCGAGATGGGTCTGAGTGGGTAAATACCATACCAGGGGGTGAAGAGATCCCACCAAGAACCATTGCACCCCCACCAACATCCATCCCTCCGTAACATAATGAAAATGAATTGCTCACAACACCCTTTCCAACAAGTTGGTCCATCACACTGAGTGTACCACGGCCCAAACCCATAATCCCATCAGCACGTTGGGTATACAGGTCACCAGTTTCCATAGTTTCACAGCCAAAGACAGCACGCTGGGGTACAAGTTCACTTTCTTTTCCAAATGACATGACGTCCTCAGCAAGCACACCGCTGCTAGTACTCATCTCTGCATACCGTCTCTCGTATGTACACTGGACTCCATTCTCATCGCAGTTACAATCAACATTGCACTTAACAGGTTGATATGTGCTAGACAACTCTGGTTGGAACCTTGGATCCTAAAAATAGCATGGTCTAAAAATAAATCAAGCAAAACTTGTTTTAACAAGTTATATCAGATTATCGGGTATGAATAGAGTTGTAAGTAGTTTAAACTATCTGGACGCCTGTGACAATCAATATTGTTGTACATATATAAGACTATGACAATCAATATTGTTGTATAGATATAAGACTATGACAATCAATCTAAAGCAACTTGTCTAAGGGAACTTGCATTAGCTTCAAATGACTAATCTAACATGATCTCCCAATGCAGCACCTCATAACAACTACCCGCTAAACAATTTGCAAGATTACTAGTAATTAGTAAAGTGGATGAGATTTTTCAATAACGTTTTTTTTTTCGAGGCATTCTCACGATAGATTGTACTACATTTGATTGTTAAGATAATTCCTAGGATATAAATCCTAAGTAAACAGCTACCATAACTTACTCATTTCCTTTTAAGTCTTTTACTGTTTACATTAGCGTTAATTGACCGTTGGCCAACGAAGGGTAGTTTTTCATCTTGGCCCTAACCGTTTTTATCTTTGAGAATCCATACACAGGAAGTCATTTCCAAAGAAAAACATGTAAGAAGTGACGATCCCAGATCGATCAGATGGGCGATCTCTAATCTCCCCTTCATCAGCAATTCGACTATGCTCAGTTTTAAGATCCCATGCTTAAATCGTGCTCAACAGTTATAGAATTAATAGATAAAAAGTCTCGAGTAACAGTATCAGCATCTGTAAGCCCAATTTCGAACCGACGAAACAAGTTGCAGATATTTAGCTATAAAGAGCAGAACTAAAAGTGAAAACAACGCAGATCAGCAATCAACCGAAAGAAACCTGATGATTCCCGCACTCTACGCAGTTAGAGCATGGAACGTATGTCACAGTACTTCCGGTATCCACAATAAGAGCAAATTCTTGTGGAGGAGTCCCAATCCATAAACGAGTCGTGTAATACCTACGAGTATAAATGCCCAGAACCTCCAATTCTCAATAAACATATAAACAATTCTAAAACAGAAACGTAAAGTCAAAATTTTCTGAAAGCCAGACCCATTGGTAAGGAGATCATCGTGAAGCCTCATTCGAGCATTTGACGAGTGGGGCTTGACTAGGTTCTGCAGGTGCCGGAGACGGTGATCACGGTCCAAAACGCGCCGATGAGTAGAATTTGTGGGCGAGATATAGAGAGGAAGAATCACAGGCCGTTGCTGATAATCTAAATCTCTCGAGTCCACATAAGAGGAAAGAATTAAGCCTAGCAGATTAAAACCAACTAGACAGTAGAGGACAATGGCAGAGTATGAATTGGCGCAGGGCGGAGACATGGTGTGCGGGTGAGCCGTACGCGACGGTGCGGACGGAAGAGAAATGACGGAAATTGGCGCAGAGAGGACCCGGTAAAATGCCTCTCCGCCTGCCTCCAAATTACCGAGAATGAATGAAATTAAGCAATTGCACTCTTTTCTTATTTTTCAAAAAAAAAAAAATGAAATTAATAATATTAATAATATTATTATTATTATTATTAATAACGTATGACTTCAAGAAATCGCAAACCAATTTGCTAATCAGATGAAGCCACGATACCGACAGAATGGAGATATAAGACGACGGGAATATGGTCAACGCCAAAACCAACTATTAAATCACTAAACTTTAATTTATAATAATTTATTCTTTATATTTCTAAAGGATAAATGGTAAAAATTACTTTAAAAAGTAGGTTGATGGTTACAACTTTGATTTAGATAAATGTATAAATTGTACTGAATACATGAGTTTGAGGATTGGATTTTTAACATTACTGGGTTCAATTTTTACTACAGTTGTGAGTTTTAGGTTCCAATTTCAACCCTCTTAGAAGTTTAGGGGTTGAACGGTTAGTATTAAAAATTTAAGAGTATAAGTGTAACTACCACTATTTTACAATTTATCTCATTTCTAATTTTGTAATAAGTTAGTGTTTGTACATTACTATTTAAAAATTTAATTGTCGTACTTTCAGATTTATAATGATTTAATCTACATCATATAAATCAGCGTATAAATGTAATGAAATTGATTGGATTAATCAACCGATGAAGACTTACATATAAAATTATAAGTTTTGACATCAAATTTTTTATATTTTTGTACGTTATGAACTAAATTGTTATAGATTTAAAAAAAACAAAAATTAAATTATTATATATAGGACCTATCGCTATAAACCAATTTGTTATTTTTATGAAAGTTTACTATAAAAAAAAGTATTTTTTTAAACTAAATATTCCTTTTTCTATAAACAATATTTTGAATGAGTTGTATTTGTGTGAAAATAAAGAGAGAGAGAGAAAATTAAATGTACAATGCTGAAAATAAACGTTATGCGTATTATTATTATTATTACTGCATTAAAAAGCTTGATAGTAGGGCTATGGGTTTAGCCCCTAACACTATGAAATGCAATATAGTCAACGGGCTGGGCTGGACTTAGTTTGTGAGAGAATATTAACAATCATGGGCCTGGGCCTACATTTAGCATGTAAATTTTGGGCTTTGGGCATAGTGATTGCAATCCCTTCTGTCATATCCACCAATTCCTCACTAGGACGTTCCCATTCAAAGCATTGAATCAACGAGCCCAACACAAGCCCAATCATTCGTAGGCCCAAGCCCTCTCCTGGGCACCCCCTCCTCCCCAACCCAAATGGCATCAAATTAAACTTGTAATTTTCACTTTCCACGTCGTTAAATCTATCAGGCTCAAATTTTCTCGGGTGGGCCCAGATTTTGGGGTCGTTCTGAATGGCCCATATATTGATGTATAACATAGTGCCACGTGGAATATGGTAGCCTCCAACAGAGCAGTCTTCTGATGATTCGTGAGGTACTAGTAATGGAGCTGGAGGGTACATCCGAAGTGTCTCGTTGATGATGCCACGTAGGTAAGGAAGGCGTGCCATGTCGGATTCTTCGATTAGACGTTCGTGGCCAACTTGATTGTCTATTTCCATCTGTGCTTTCTTTAAAATCTCTGGATGGTTTAAGAGAAGAGACAGGGCCCACTCCATAATGCTCCCTGACGTTTCCGTACCTGCTACTAGCATAAGCTGCCAAAGTATATCATCGATAAAAGTTTTTCGATAGTTTGATAAAATTTGTGTATAAAATATTTAGAGAAATAGCACGATATGTATACATATAAAATAATTTGAATGTAAATTTGTTATAATTGCATAGAAATTGTTGTTTTCAATACAATCAAATTTCTGAGTTTCCCATAAATTTATTTTATGATATAATTATTATACACTCAAAACCACTTACTATTTGACAAAATTAATGGGTAAATAAATTTTAGAATTAAAAACAATCACGTGTTTTTGTAATTTCATATTAATTTATGTAATCGTAATGTTTTTAATCATTTTCGTTTTTTCTTAATATTTTAATGTAAGTTGACTTACACCAAAACCGATGTCACAATTGTAATAGTTTAAATGATATTGCAAATATTATATTAGCCAAACTTTAATAATATAATAAGAAAAGGATAATATATTCGAAAACTCATGTATCTGTGATCTATTTTAATCATAAGAAAGTTGTGAGGTTAATTTTTTAGGATGTAAGCTCTTCATATAAGTTGTTCAACTTTTGATTGTATCTAACTCCACACTATCGTTAATTTGTGTGTACTAATCGAAAATGATAAGAGAAGAGAGAGATAATTACTAGCATTAGTGCTCTGATAGTTTCGTCGTTGTATTGTTCAGGTTCAGATTCTTGCAGTTCTAACAATACTTCAATCATGGTCCTCTTCCTTCCATCACGAAAAGAATCATCAATTTCTGATATTCTTCTTTTTCGATGTTGCTCGATTAAACTTTGCATCAAAGCGTCTCTTCTATTTTGACAATCCATCATCCCTTTTTTCAAAGTCGTATCAAATCTCAACCATGTCATTAATGGAATAAAATCTCCCATATTAGATTTACCAGACAACTGACTTGACTCAGCTTGTAACTCCCTGAATAATTTTGCCTCTTCGACATCGTCTACATCATCGCCATAAAATCGTTTTCCAACAATCATCCTCAGCATCAAGTTGAAAGATAGATCGAAAAACGCATGTTTCATGTTAACTACTTGGTTTTCACATTTCACAAGCCGTTGAATCAAAGACCTAACCTCTTCATAACGAACAACAGAAAGCATATGAAGGCGATGGGTGGACAAAATTTCAACGGTGCAGATTCGACGGAGGTTGCGCCAATGGTCCCCATAGGATGACCATACGAGATTCGTATTGTTGTACCCGAAGCACTTTGATATTAGGAGACGAGGCCGGTTTGCAAAGATGATGTCGTTCTTAGTCAAACATTCTTCTGCTGCTGAAGGAGAAGACACGATCAAGACCGAACGAGATCCTAAGCGGAGGAACACGATCGGACCGTAGCGATTGGAGATGTTGTATAGAGTGCGGTATATGGGCTTGTTCAAAAGGTGGAGATGGCCAAGGATAGGTAGTGATGGGAAAGGGGTGGGTGGGAGGTTTCTGATCTTGTGAAGGAAGTGCTTTGTTAATAAATACAACACAAGAAACAGAGGGATGTAAAGAGAGATAGCTCCCACAGCCATAGCCATAGCCATGGTGTTGAGTTTGGCTGTTCGTATGAAAGAGAGAGCCTAAACCAATTGGTCAACTAGATGAACCCAAAAGGGAAATATATAACCAAATCAACCGATGAGGGAAAGAAAGTTGCAAGTTCAACCAACCTCTAGCCTGAAGCCATTTGGCAACAAAGTTAAGAAAAATATAATGTTTTTTTTTTTTGGAAAAGAAAAAAATTAAATAAAAAACAAACATAGATTACAGTGTTTTTATGTTTGTACAATAATAAATATTTCTTTAATTTTAATGGACCATAAGGCCTATATCATCCAAAATTTATTATGCTTTTATGTAATCTACACTATAATAAATATTTATAATTTAATATTAATGGACACCATGTCATTATACATTTGAACTATATATCATTTGACTTCTTTTTTTTTTCGTGACATAGAGGAAAAATATTTGAAAAAAGATTCATCTATTTATGTGCATTCTATCAAATTGTTAAATAAAAAATTATCGTTAGTCAAATTTTTCTTTTTTTAGTAATTCATTTTTGTGTGAGAGGTGATAGAGGATGCATAAAAATGGGTGCAAGATGCACCCAAACCCATTAATTTTAACTTCTAAACTTCATAGGGTAGATTAATAAAAAGTAGGGCAAAGTACACTTTTGATTCCTAAGGTTTGGTATTTGTGTCTATTAAATTTAAATCTCCAATATTTTAAAATTATAGTTTTAGCTCCTAAGATTTTAACAAATAACTCCAATATTTAACTTGCACGGTACCAACGCCCGAAAGTATTCTAAAACTTTTCCATTTTTATTACTAAATCATAGTTATAATTATAATTATATATAGTCTACCTTCATTGTCAAACTAGCAAGTTGCATCAAAAAGTTTAACCATAGATATACACATCTTTTTAAAAGAAGAACTGTGGAACCCACAATCGATCAATTGCTCATGGGTTGGATTTTTTATGAGATAGATGAAGACGATGAACAATGGGTCGAGGCCTACATTTAGCTTGCAAGCAATGAGCCTTAGGCATAGTGAGTGCAATACCTTCTGTCATATCCACCAACTCTTCCCCAGGACGCTCCCATTCAAAACATTGGACCAATGAGCCCAATACACGCCCAATAACTCGAAGGGCCAATCCTTCTCCTGGACACCCTCTTCTACCCAACCCGAATGGCATCAGATTGAACCCGAAATTCCCACTTTCCAAACTCTCGAACCTATTTGGATTGAACTTTCTTGGGTTATCCCATATCTTGGGGTCGTTGTGAATGGCCCATAAATTCACGTACAACATAGTGCCACGTGGGATATGATACCCTCCAACAGTACAGTCTTTTGATGATTCATGAGGTACCATTAATGGAGCTGGAGGATACATCCGTAAGGTCTCGTTGACGATGCCACGTAGGGTAGGAAGGTTGGCCACGTCAGACTCGTCAATCAAACGGTCGTGGCCAACTTGATTGTCAATTTCGTTTTGTAGTTTCTTTAAAAATTCTGGATGGTTCAGCATAAGAGACAGAGCCCATTCCATTGTGGCTACTGATGTTTCCGTCCCTGCAGCCAACAGAACCTGTCCAAGCACACAATGAATATTAAATATGTATTAATTAGTCCATGAAGTGAATGTATACATAATAAATAACAATAGTCTAAACTTATAAACTCTGCATACCTAATTTTGTTTAAAAATAATAGTTGTTTAAGCATTTTAAAGACTATTTATAATTTTTAAATAAGTTAAAAACATTTATCAAGATAAAGTCCAAAAGGGTAAGAATAAACAAAATTGAATTAAAACAGTAAACATAAAATTAAGAAATGATTAATTACCAGCATTAAGGCTCTAATAGTTTCATCAGTATATTGGTCAGGTTCGTACTGTTGTAGTTGTAATAATACTTCAATCATCGTCTTCTTCCTTCCATCTGGAAATAAATTATTAGATTTATTTTGATCAACGATTCTTTTTTTATGTTGGTCAATCAAATTCTGCATAAAAGTGTCTCTTTTCATGTGACATTCCATTATCTCATTTTCTAAAGTTGAACCAAATTCCAGCCAGGATACGAGTGGTATAAAATCTCGTAAAATTGACTTGCCACCTAGTTGACCCAACTCGATTTGTAAGTCTCTAAATCTCTTTGCCTCGTCAGGGTCGTCCACATCCTCACCGTAAAATCGCTTTCCGACGAGCATCCTCAACATCATGTTATACGTCAGATCAAAAAACTCATTCTTCATGTTATGAATTTGGTTGTCATCGTTCGCGAGTTTTCGAATCAAAGACTTGACCTCTTCCAGACGGACCGTTGTGAGCATTTGAAGGCGATGGGTGGACAAAATTTCAACGGTGGAGATTCGGCGGAGGTTACGCCAGTGGTCCCCATAGGAAGACCATACGAGGTTGGTATTGTTGTATCCGAACCACTTGGATATAATGAGACGAGGTCGATTCGCAAACACGATGTCGTTCTTGGTCAGACAATCTTCAGCCGCAGAAGGAGACGATACCATGAGAACTTTGCGTGAGCCGAACCGAAAAAACACAACTGGACCATAGCGTTTTGAGATGTCTGCCAAAGTCCGGTAGATCGGTTTCTTCAAGAGATGGAGATGGCCGATGATCGGAAGTGAAGGGAAAGGTGTGGGTGGTAGGTTTCTAATCTTGTGAAGAAGGTGCTCTGTTAATATATACAACACTAAGAATAGTGGAATGTATACAAATATAGATCCTAAGACTCCCATACCCTTTAGCTTACGACTATTTGTTCAAGTTTGAATAGTTTATCTTGAATTGAAAGATTAACCAAAGTATTTAAATAAAATAAAATAAAGGCCACAAATAAAATTTGGTTGTTTTTATCAAATTAATATATACATATTATAATAATGGGGCGGTGCATAGTATGGTCGGGGATTGGAATGTGATGAAGACGGCGGGATGTAGCCGGAATCTTGTCATTTACCTACTTAGTATCAACTGATAAACGATGCTTCGTCTTTCGACATCCATTCAATTTAAATATTTCACGAATAGTACCTTCGCTTCATAAAATCATCTGATAAACAAAGAGGCAAAAGAAAAAAAAGAAGATAATATAGGACCTCAACAAATTGAAAAGGTAAATATGTTCAACTACTAAAATATGTCAAACTTCTGTACAAAATTAAAAGTTGTTGTACAAACTAAAGCAGACCATGTATTTTGAATCAGATTTGGGAAAGGAAATGTGCAGCATTTGAACGTGGTCGACAAAGGGCACAGAGGGGGAGGGCTTTGGGCAAGGTCAATCCACCGCCTTCGCTCATATCAATACATTCTCCGCCCACTGACTCCCATTCAAAGCACTGAATTAGTGACCCAACGGCCAATCCAACGACACGAAGCCCCAATCCCTCGCCAGGACACCTCCTCCGTCCAGCCCCAAATGGCATCCACTTGAACCCCTCTCCATCGCTTTCGAATCTATCCGGGTTGAATTTCCCCGGCTCCACCCATACTTTGGGGTCGTTTTGAATGGCCCATACGTTGACGAATAACATTGTGCCAGCTGGGACATGGAACCCTCCAACGTGGCAATCCTCAGATGATTCGTGTGGAATCAATAATGGGCCGGGCGGGTACATTCGAAGAGTCTCGTGGATTAGGCTACGGAGGTAAGGAAGATGGGCCAAATCCGATTCCTCCAGGAGCCGACGGGTTCTTCCAACGACATCGTCGATTTCCATTTGGGCCCGTTGAAGACAGTGTGGGTGGTTGAGTAATAGCGATAGAAGCCACTCCATTGTATTGATGGAACCTTCTGTTCCGGCTAATAGCAACACCTAAAACAATCCAATTTGAATTATTTCTTCGTCATTTAAATTGAATTAAGCGAGAAACGAGGTTAACTCACGAGCATGAGGCCTCTGATGAACTCGTCCTTATAATACTGAGGTTCCATTTGTTGCAAGGAGAGGAGAACCTCAATCATAGTCTTTTTAGCATCGTTTTGAATAGAAGAAGAAGAACTATGAGTATCATTCATTTTCTTCCGATGTTCTTCAATCAAACTCTGCATCCAATCATCCCTCTTAATTTGTAACTCCCTCAATTTATTTTCAATCCCTTTAGATAATCCAACCCATTTCACAATCCTCAAAAAGTCCCCCAAATTAGTCTTGCCGCTTAATCGAAACGTTTCCTCTTGTATCTCCCGAAATCTCCCTACCTCCTCCGAGTCCGCCGCCACATCTTCCCCGTAATACCGTTTTCCAGCGATCATTCTCATCATGATATTGAACATCAATTCGAAAAACGCTGTTCTCATGTCTACGATATCGTTATTAGCGTTGTACAGTCTCCGGATCAGCGTACGAACTTCATCCGTGCGAATACTTGAAAGCGTTTGCAGGCGGTGGCCGGAAAGGATTTCTAACGACGAGATTCGGCGGAGGTTTCGCCAATGCTCGCCGTACGGCGCCCAGAGGAGGCTCGTGTAATTGTACCCAAGGTATTTGCCGCTAACGAGACGAGGGCGGTTGGCGAAGACGACGTCGTTTTTGGATAGGCAGTCCTCGGCGGCAGACGGAGATGAAACGACCAGTACTGGACGGAAACCGAATCGGAAGAAGAGGATTGGGCCATGACGGCGGGAGATTTCCGATAGGGACCGATGAAGGGGGGATTTGAGGAGGTAGAGTTGGCCTATAATGGGTATAGAAAGAAATGGGCTCGGAGGAAGATTTCGAATTTTGTGAAGGAAGTGATTTGTGAAGATTTGAAGTAGGCATAAAATCAGAAGATATAGGAATGGGATCGCCATGGAATTTGCCTGCGAGAATTGTATGTTTATAAATTACAACCATATTAGTTGGATTGGTCGAAGAATCAATGAGCCGTTGAAAAATTTCAAGATGTTTCCTACGTCATAAGTCAATTTTCAAACATTACAAGTCAACTTTAATACAAAATTATGCTTTGGAGTTTAATACGGAATAGAAAAAAAAGAAGTGATAATCTTGATGGATATTAAAAAAAAACAAAATTTATGTGATCAACATTTTGTTTACAAAATAAATAATTGAATATTTGACTTTAAGTTTGATAGTACAAATATTACGTTGATATATAAATTTAAGAAATTATCTTTTCAATTCATCAGTTTGATTAATACATGTGTTTGATTCAATATATGAGTTGAAAAAAATGACTCATTTAGACACTGAATTTTCAAAATGTACATTTTTAGCCCTCGTGTTTTTTTTAAATAAATTTAAAAAATCCTACAAATATTTTTGTCTTGTTATATTCAAAATTATATAAAACAAATAGTTTGAATGAGAATATTGAATGATTTTTCAAATAATTATTTAAACTATAATTTTTTCTAAATTTAATTATATAAGTGTACTTTGAATAACCAATCATTGATGTAGAAAATGAAATGAGATAGAGAATTTCCCATTCATAAACTAAATTTTGTTTGAAAATTACAATTAATGGATGGGAAATTAAATAGAATATTATAAGATGGAGGTTTAAAAGGAATAATAAAATGAGATGTGATGTAGGGCATAATGGGCACAGGAGTTGGGGCAGTGGGGCACAGGCAAATGAGGGGATAGCAATGTGGAAGACATAATGATCCATTGGGTAATTCGATGCCATCTTCTTCATGGGCCCTGCCCATTCAGTACCCACGTGGGCCCATGAGAAAGCCTCGTGCCAAGCCCTAATGCCAAAAGCAATTTGACGCATCACATATACACTTTCTGTCTCCTTTTTGTTTCAATTTTATTATTGTTTTTTTTTTTAGTTTAGTTTTTATTTACTCATTAAATTTAGTTTTAATTTACTTGTTGAGTTTCAAAATAATACAATGTCACTTTTGATATATAAATCTTATTTCGATTTAGTTTGTACGTTTCAAATTCATACACTGTAGACTTTGATTTTGTATCAAATACTCATTTTCAATACCTGGTAACGTAGTTTAATAACAATGAAAAATAGTGAAATTTAATTAATTATAATAATTTAAACTTATTTAACATTAATTAAAAAAAATATTGAGAATAAAGAAAAGAATTAGTATCGAGTGAAAATTCAAAGTTAAAAATGTAAATGTTTGAACCTAAGAAATAAATTTCACAAAATTCAAATTTCAAGGGTAAGATTGCAATATATATCTCAAATTGATTACTAAAAGTGACTATATCTCTAAAATTGGAGTACAACTTAAATATTTATTATATGTGTTCAAATTACATGCACCAATTATGATGGAATTATTATGCTATTTTTCAGTTTAATCATAATTGAAGTTTGGAGACTTTAATCTAATTTATTTGGGTCAAGTAATATGCCTAAGTTGGTTGCATAAGTGTTAATGGTAGGATTTGAATATTTATTAGCAAATGAGAATGGGTATTTAAATTTAGAAATGTCTTAATAGAGATATGTACTCACTTTTAAACATAAGTCAACCTTTAAAATAATTTAATTTTTTTAATATAAATTTGAGACTTATGTTTTATATAGCATTATACCACTGTGAACCTTTCTTTCCATAATTAATATTTTTTTGGATGACTAAGTTCATGTGATAATAGTTAAGACCATAACAATGAGAAAAAACGATAAACTTATACTAATAACATTCTATCACCGAAGCATAACAATGTGATAATAGTCAAAGATATATTCTATCACCGATCGATAAACTTAGACTAATAACATTCGTAATATGATCTATCATTGATAAATTTTAAGAATTTGATCTAAACTTTTGAAAACGTATAAAATATAGTCTTAAAAAAATGAGAAGTTGTTTTAAATGAAAAAAACGTTTCTAGCGTTCTCAAATACAACAAAAATACAAAATGAAAACTTTTCGTGCATTTTATTATGTTTGTAAATAAGTTTGGTCATTTTGTTATGGTAAATTTAATGACGCCCCACCTATCAATGTCTCAAAGAAAAACTTTTGAAAGATAACTTTATTAATTAAAAATAAAATAAAATAAACATTTAATAGAAAATAATGTTATTATTTAATTTCACACGACACCACGCCTCGTCCGTGCGTGTAAAGATATCAACAAGTCTACATTTATAAAACATGAGTACCTCTTAGAGCCTAAACCCACAACATGGGGTAGGGGTATATAAAAAAAAAACTTCAACTTTGATTTGTTAGTAGTATGAGAGTATAAAGTTAAAATAAAATATTAATATATAGTTTTTAAACAAGTTTACAAATTGTTTATCAACAACTTGTAGTATAATATATTAGTGACAGACTCATATTGTTTATAGACTACGCTAAACTTTGTTCTATTTACAATTTTCTTAAAATATCACTATATATGTTAATAATTTAAATCTAACGACTATATTGACAATTGTCTCAACAAGGCGACACGAAATGGACAGTAATACATGATGTTTCACGATTCAACCTCTCCACGATTGTTTTTTTTTTCTTTTTTTGTTTGTTTGAAGCTTACACACCATAATTTCATTGACATATCCATTGCTAAGACCATAAAACATATTTGTTTTATTAACCATAAATTGTTCCATCGCGTAATTTATTGTCACACAAAACAAAAACAAAATAGTATTATATTATTTCTATTGATTTTTCAATGAATTGATCAAGATGAAGTTAAAAGTTGGAGAAATGGCAGATTAATAATATTGAATTTCTAGAGAAAAAAAAAAACACGAATCATCAGGATGAAGTTTATGTTGTGAAAGAATTGCGATCAAATTAAGTAAAATTATAATAGATTAAGAATGATAATAACAATAAAGTATAGTGAGTTACAATTCTTATCCATAATTATTTATGTTTTGCTATTAATTTTATTCAAATATTTAAAAATATGCCAAAGCTTTGAAATTTTGATGTTGTGTTTATAATTTAGGAAGTTGAAACCTTTCTTTAAAATATGTGAAAATTAAATAATTTTGCATGTCGAGTTATTGGATAATAATTAATTAATTAATAAAAGAATCATTTTAATGGGTTCATGTGAGGCACCGGTGGTAGCAATGAGCATGGCAAAAAGGTGCACATGAATTCCACTTTCGGCGACGAGATTGGTACCTCAATCTGCACTTCGGTTTTGAGAGGTTTTTATATAATTACTGTTGAATTTGAACATGACGTCAGGAAACAATTCTCAGCACCGAATCTCAGTTCCAGGATCAAGGAAGCAGCTTAGGTAACTTTCAATCTGAAGATAAAATTTGGAAATTATTTTGATTTTAAAGTTTATTATGAATGCATTTTAGGGCATTTGAAGGCGATTTGTCGGGGAAACCTTGAGGAAATTTGCTTGTGTCAAAGGTTAGTAATGCTGGCTGTTTTTTGATTGATTATATAATCGATGGATTCTACTGAATTTTACAATTCGAATGATGAATTTTGCAGCAATTGTTCTTGTTCCAGCAGCGCCAGTGCAATTCCTCTCGCGTACGTAACCCTAACTTGCAACTTAATCCACAGTTTTCGTTTCCAGTACTTCAGTTTTTCAATCGGTGGAATGTAGAGAAAGAATCGGCGTGGTTTTGTGATTCAGCAGGTTAATCAGCCACTGCAATTGCCTTTGCTTTCTCAGGCGAGCTATAAACATTTAAGAGCGACGATTCTCCCCAATTTGTCTTCACTGACAATCCGCTCCCTGATTGAGGCCGTTCCCTCTGCTTTTCCCGACGAGCTCTGACCATTTAGAAGCAACGTTTCTCCCCAATTTGTCTCCACAAGCAACTCGTTCGCAGATTGAAGCCATACACTGTCATCGGGTACGTGAATTCATGTTGGAATCGATAATGCATCGTCTCTGTTAACTTGATTCTTTCGTCCTTTCCTGACCGACCTCTTTCTCGTTGAGAGATTAGATCGGCCCAATCGCGTCGTGAGGATGGCACCACAGCGTCGTCTTCCAATCTTTTTCCCGAAGAAAATACAATCACTGAAAATTTCATCAACATTTCACAGCGGATTGCCTTCTTTCCCACCAATCCCTAGAAACCTCGTCGATTGTTCCCGGAGATAACAGCGGTCCTGGAAACCGGCGAACCCTCGGAGTTGCCGGGTAAAAATCGATTCTAATTCTAAATATTTGTTAAAGATACAAAATCAAAAGACAAAAAAAAAAAAAAAAAAAAAAAAAAAAATCCTCACTCCTTACAGATTACAAAGTTGAACAATTCTTGCCCATCATTCACTACAACAGAAACACTCCCCATTAAGTAAACAAGAATTGTTTATCAAAATTCCACCAGAAATGGCTTATCACAAGAGATAACCATTGTCTCATTAGGCTAAAACTTGGGCTGGGCCAACCAATGTGGGGGCGTGACCACTGGCCACCCAAAACCCCCCCTCTCTTTTTTAACTCTACACTGTGTCATTGGGATTTGGGATACATTTAACATTTGTCATTGCTGAAACAGGCTAAGATCTAGCTACAAAGTAGTGTCCCATTCATATTTGACTTCCTGTCATAAAACGCGTGGAATATTTTAGCCCCTAAAGTACATAATTTATGTTAATAAATATAAATATAGAATCAATATCTCTAATTACAATGATGTCAATTTATACTTCACTTTTTCAATTTTTTGCTGTTTTAGGCATGCATGGTCAAGAATCAAAATGTATACTTATCTTCTCCACATTTTCCCTTTTCCGTCTTAGTATTATACCCCTCAACTGTCCATGTTTGGCTGTGATTGTGAATTTATGGCAAACTCCTGCATAAAGTTCAAGCTTTACTAATTGTAGATATGGTGGATAATGAAATATTAGGAAAAAAAGGGACAACATTGTACAACTAATAACGATTAAAAAGCTTGCTTTTAAACAAGTTCAAGCAATTGATGAGGATGAGGAACTATACACTACTAAAAACTTTATAAATATTAATATTTTATTATTTTCTTTTCACTCATAATTTCAACCGCACTTTTCTCTAAATTCAACTTACTTTTCTGACTGGATTTAGGGTATTTTGACTAAGCTTTGGGTGTTTTCGTAATTGATTGGTTTTATTTAGAGGGATAGAACCTTTTTTTTTTTTTAATTGAACATTTGGCTTGTTTATTGGAGGGTAAAAATGTAATTTAGTTTAAGAAATAAAGTATTAGGCTATTTAATTTGAAAAAAAAAAAAGAAATTTAATCGTAAATGATTGGAAAATAGTATACTATTAATTTAATTAAAATAAAAAAAAGGAATAATTACAAATGGTGGAGGAGGTGCGGGGGGGAATCCGTAAAAAATATGATTGGGGAAAATAAGAAACGCTGGCGTTTCACTTTAAAACCCGGGAAGTACCAAAATGGGGAAAGTCTCCGAAAAATTTCAAAATTGAGCCTAAAATCCGAAAGGGTTGTTTCCCGAATGGAAGAGCGCGCAACCTTAATGTTTCTGCAGATTTACATAATTTGGTTTGGTTGTTTTGAAAAACAAAACTGGCGCTTCTCATTTTCCCCAAATTCTATTCCCAATTTCATTGTTAGTACATATTCAACCCGCGCCAACTCCCAATCCTCTCACTTAACCGAACATTCCCCTTCTCCTTCTCAGTTCCCTTTTCCAGCCCTTTTCAGATCCCATCTTCCTTCAAACTATGGCGGATAAGGAGAATATATTTCGATTCACCAGAGGTTCTAAGAAGCGAGCCGCCGACGCTGCTGCTACCCTCGACGACCGCTCTACTAACAAGAGGAGAGTCGTTCTTGGTGAGCTTCCTATTTTACACAATGCTTCTTCTTCCGTCGATCGTAAGTCCAGGTCTAGAGCCACCAGGCATAGACGGAGAGTCAAATCGAAGGATGCTGCTGGCACAAGTGCTGCTGCTGAAATCAATACACTTCCCCAACCCGAAGGTGATGTCAAGTTATCAGATGAGGGCAATTCTGAAGACCCGCAAATGTGCAGGGTTTACGCTTCTGATATTTATGAATATCTTCGTGCAATGGAGGTCTGGGTTTTTCTCCTTTGTTTAAATTAAATTTTAAGAAACAATTTCTTTATTGTTGTAGATTACTGGTTGTGTGATTCCAATATTCATGGTCCTCCCACTTTAATTGCTCCTCGTTTATAATTAGACTTAGTCATGGGGGTTTTGTTTAGGAATGATTTATGTTCGTCCAATTTTCGTAGCGGCGATGGAAGAAGATTGGTTGTCCACTTTGTTTGGCGTTTTTTTTTTTTGGGGGGGGGGGGGGGGTTGGGAAACAGGGTATGATACACAATTCGTATTTTAGATCTTAATTTAGTCTGATTAGTCATATTTCAATGTTGTCCTGACATCTGGAATTAATATGAAAGTGTGCGTTTTTCTGCTTCCTGGATATTTTCTTCTTGCTGATTCTTATTTGAACATTCCAGACTGATCCAAGAAGAAGACCCTTACCAGATTACATCGGGAGGGTACAAAAGGATATTAGTGCCAATATGAGGGGGATTCTGGTGGATTGGTTGGTTGAAGTTGCAGAAGAATACAAACTAGTTTCAGATACTCTTTACCTCTCTATTTCATATGTTGACAGATACTTATCCCTAAATGCAATCAGCAGGCAAAAACTCCAGTTGGTGGGCGTTTCTTCTATGCTCATTGCCTCGTAAGCCCATTGATTCCCCCACTGTTCTTTTGTCCTCTGGCTTATTTGTGCTTCACATAGGTCAACCATTAACATTGTTTCTTTTGTGTGTGTGTAGAAAGTATGAAGAAATCAGTCCTCCACATGTTGAAGAATTTGTTTATATCACAGATAATACCTACAATAGAGAAGAGGTAATTCTCTATTGATCTATTGTTTAATTTTATGTCAATCCTTTGAAAGGTTTAGTCATAATCAAGATTGGTTAGATCACAGTGTTTGTACTTATTTTGATTCGGAAGGTGGTTGAGATGGAGGCTGAAATATTGAAGTCACTGGAATTTGAACTTGGAAATCCCACGATAAAGACCTTTTTGAGGCAAGTGCAGTGGATCTATCTTTTACTGTTTGTAATTGTGCAAAATATGCAGCACTTGCATGGTTTTCTAACTTATGGAGCATTTTTGTGATGTGCAGGAGATTCACATTGGTTGCTCAAGAAACTTATGAGGTAACATCTTAATTCTTTGTCGATTTTAAAGATGTCCAACAATAATTGCAGTTACTTAGACCTTGTTGGTTTTTGCAGTTTAATACCTTGCAATTTGAATTCCTGGGTTACTATCTTGCTGAGTTAAGCCTACTAGACTACAACTGTGTCAAATTCTTACCGTCTCTCGTTGCTGCATCTGTTACATTTCTAGCACGATTTATGATTCAATCGAAGAAGCATCCATGGGTAAGATTTTTGGAACTGGATTAATATGCATCATATTGTCTTTGGTAGGGGTCCAGCATTTGTAACATATGTATCTTGTAGACCTCCAGATTGGAGCAATTTTGCTCTGAGCATTTGTAACATATGTATATCTTGTAGACCTCCAGATTGGAGCATTTTACTGGATATAAGCCAGCTGATATGAAGGATTGCATTCTACTTGTACATGATTTATACCTTAGCAGAAGAGGGGGCGCTTTGTCAGCTATAAGGGAGAAATACAAACAACACAAGGTATTTTCATGATTAAGTCTCTACTGTTGTTACTGGATAGAGAGATTCTTATTATATTACGATTGAAAATTTTAGCTTCTGAGAGTTCTTGGAATATAGCACTTGTATTAATTTGTATATCATCGACTTCTGTTTTATTGCAGTTCAAATTTGTGTCTGTAATGCCTTCACCTCCAGAGATTCCTATTCCATATTTTGAAGATGTTAGAATATGAATGTACAAGATGACAATAGTAGTTAGGAAATTACGATATGGGAGTGAATAGAAATTTATATTAGATAGGAATCTGAATTCCGGAGGCATGGTTCGGTTTCGATCTACACAAGCTCTAAAAGGCATTAAGCTGATGGGCGAGTGTCCACTTGGAATGGAACATTTTTGTGCACTGGAAGGCGAGCCAAAGCTTGAAGGCCAAGCTGGCATATTTTCTTTCCCACAACATTTATTGCCTTTTCTTCCTTTGTAAAGATTTCTTTTGGAAAACAGATAACCCGATGTGGCTCACTTCGTAGATTTTAGGGTGTGTTTAGTTCTGTACAAAATTCAGCAATGCACATCATGCATTGGGCCGGAAGCCCATTTGAAAGCATAGAGTCCTCATATAGATATATATATATATATATATATTTTCTTTTTCGAAGTTTGAGTTGGCAATGTACATAAACCACATGTCTAATAATTGCGAGAACTCTAAAGGGTAGCTTGAAAAGCATCAAAATATAGCATATTGTCATCCATGCATTCTTAAAAGTTTTCTGAAGGGACAAATAGGGTATTTTCCAAATTCCTGCTTGTACATGGATTGGTAGAAGCGGGAAAAGGCAGAAAAGAAGAGAAGCGAAGAGTCAACATGGATATGCTACAACAACAAATGCTTTACGTAGCCTTAAAGTGACCCTCTGGCTACAGAGGTTGAAGGGACTGAAAGCTAGAAAGAATAGACAGAATGGAAGAAAGAATATTAAAAAGGCTTCTGCTGAAAAGGAAAAGTTGGCTCGTCTCGTCTGCTGTGTTGCTATTTTGCAGGTTGTATACTCAATTGCATTCATTTAAGCTTCCACTTTTCTTTTATCCTTCTATACTGCATTGCACTGCCATACAAAGCCATATGACTTTTCCCTCCAAGTAATCTGAGAACACCATTGTTACGAAGTAAGCACCTGGGTTTCTTCTTCTGTCTCCCCACTTCCTCTCTCCATGGAAGTTCGACTGCTTCTGTTAATGGCAGTTATCACTCTTCTGGTCTCCAGCGATAACAAAGCGACGATGGGGGTTGCTGTCGCCCTTGTCGATCAACATCCCTTGTCCAATATGCAGGAGAAGCACAGGAAACATCTGCCGTTGCTGTCATCGCCCCCACCGTGGAGTCAGTCGTTCAATGCTCTCTTTGCAAGCAAGAGAAAGGTCCCAAACACTTGGGATCCACTCCACAATCGTTGAAGCTTTGTCTGGTTGTTTGAATCTTTAGAGAGGAATGGGAATATGGGATTATGGGGTTGCTTGCTTCTGATCTGATTAGAGTGTGAATTTTGGTCAAAATGATGGTGTTGACTCTATTGGTAGACATGGCCACGTGGACTTTTGGTTTGCTTGCGTTCCTTTAGCTCGTGAGTTCGGACATCTACTTGCTCTCAGCTTTTTTCTGGGTGCGAACTTTATGGGGAAATGCTATCTATTTCTATCCCTTCTTTTCTTTTTTCACAATCATTTTAGTAAAATTCAATTTAATATAAACTCTTTTCAACAGATATCTTCTCTATTTTTCAAGTTCTCCAAAATCATGTGTGATGTGGCCATAGTTTTTTCTTGTGTCCAACTATCTCTAAGCCTCAATAATAAATAATATTTATGCTAATTTCATTGGAATTATGATGTGCAACTATGTACCGTTCTTATTTATTCTTATCAATTACTAATGTAGTGGTTGTATAGATGTATAACTGGATATAATTTTTTAGTGGTTGCTTAAAGTGAGATATATATAAATACGGAATAAACTAAATTATATCTTAAATTATCATTTCACATGTAAGAGCTAAATTAACAATAGATCATAAAATTTCAAGCAATCAAGTGTAGGAAAAGAGAATGGACATTGAAAAATATATGGATTTGTTCCAAACTTAAGACTAAATTCAATCTTTTGCAACTCCAAGTTCTGCTGTGATAGAGGTAAAAAAGACACTTTAGTGGTTGGTTTTGATAAATAGTTCTAAATGGTCCCTAAACTCTTTTGACAGCTAGTTGACTAATGGAATTATTACGAAAAGTTCGTTATCATTTGCTCATTGATTTGGAAAATTAATTAAACTAATAATATTTATTTATTGTTTCTTCTTCCCTGAGTTTTATCTCTCTTCCTCGTCATCTCTATTCCAGTCGTTGCCACCATTGATGCTCAAACATGACCCATCTTAGCTTGTTGAATTAAGAAGATGAGTTTTTCAGATAGGGGGTTTCAAGGGGATTATTACATTAAAATTATTAGATAAGCATATAGTATACATCCCAAACCAATTAGCTATAAAAGAGTTAGGTCACAATCTATCAATTAACCAATTAATTTTGTGACCAACACCATATAGTACAACTTATAAGACCTCCGTAAAATTAGTGGTTCACCAATTGATAACAAAATGAGTTGTCCATCTATCTTGTAAGGAGTGTGAGTTTTCTTAGTCTTTCCAATGTGAAATTTTCAACCTCTTCACATGCATGCCTCATCAAGATAGTGTCTCTTTTGAGTCCATCAATCTTGATCAGATCTCAATTTCATTTTATTGGATTGAATACTCATATGAGGCCAGAAGTAGCTCATCCATCTTATAAGAAGTGTGAGTTTTATTGATCTTTCTAACCCGAAAATTTCAACATCTCAACAATATCTGCCAATGAACTTGTCCTTTTTGTACCATAGTTATCTCAGTGATGGCTTTTGGATATTTTTGTAAATTCAAATTTGGGCATGTGAGTGTAAATTAAAACATTTAGTTTGTTTTTGGGTGTGAAGTCAATTTACATTTGCCATATATGGTTGTATCATTTTGATTTGTCCGAATGATGTAGACATTACGTAGAAGCACATTTTAATCATCACGTTATTCTCTCTTTTCTCTACACTTTCTTCTTACTTGTTTTTGTTATGTTTTTTTTTATGATTCCTCGAGTACTCAGTTACCAAAAAAGAATGAAAATTTTGGAACTTGAACTAAGTTAGAGAGGGGTTCGAGCCCCTCCTAAACCTACACTAAATTCGCCAGCATATTTTAAACATGTGCACTATATGAACTAAAGAAGGTTACTTCTTCTTTGCATGAATGACCTAGCTAGCACATTAACAATATGTTTAATAATTACTCGTATTGTCGCTTAGTTCATACACCATCAATCAAAGTCTCAGAGCGATAAGGACAATATTAATTTGGTATCCTTTCCCACATGTAAATGAAGAGGGAATTTGTTAAAGTTTTTTTGTTTTTTGTTTGGTGAGGAGACAGAAGTGAAAGTGATATTGAATAGGTAGTGCTGTGTATAGTGCAAGGAGTGGCTTGTGGGATCGGGGATTTGTTGTTTCTTTATAACTAGTTTTTGAAATTTAAAAATGTGTTTTTATATGTTTAATAATTATAAACAACAAGTAAACGTGGAACAAATCTTCCAACATAAATTTAGTAATTACAAAAAATCAGTAAGCAACCCAATTGCCAGTGTTGCGTTCAAGTCTCCTGTCCGCTCGCAAGGTCTGGCCGTGGCCCCTTGACCAATGAAGCATCTGCTCACCGTCGTGTAGTAGCAGTCGCGCATGGGGGGCATCTCAATCGTGGAAGACAATCTTATCTTTTAGGATTTTCTTTAATTAAGTACTATTTTTTTATTATTTTTTTTAATAAAATTGATCTCAAAACTCTTTTTTAACCCCTAAAATTTATCTTATCACAGACATTTGGAGCTAAGAAACGTCTTTCAATACTAATGATTTCTACTCAATTGAAAAATTGTAGATACTTTTTGTTTCAAACGTTACACTCAAAATTGTGTAAAATTGTAAAATTTTAAGATAGTTTCTCTGTAAAATTGTGTGCTCTAGAGATTGATGATACTCCCAAGTTGAGCTTCAAACTCCAACTAATAATTAAAAAGTTGAAACTGAGTCTTGAATCCAATTTGGGTGTGGAAGATAATATTATGGATGAATTTAGACCCAACAAAATAGGAGAGGCACTGGAAAAAGGCACTACAGCTCCAAAATAATAATTTAAAATAAAGTGAATAATTAATTCAATAAGATATAATCCTAAGTCATATGATATCTAACTCATCTTAATATCTTAAAAGAAAAGTATCATCTCTATAAATACGTTATTATAACTTTACATAATGGAAACTTAAACTTCTGATTTCTTTTTCGTCAAGATTTTATAGTTTAATAAAAATAATTGATAAAAAAATGTAAAAAGTGGAGTTTGAATCTAGATCTAGATCTAAAAGTGGAAGATAGTTTTTAATTAAGTTGAGACTTGAGAAGGACTTAAATCTTTCTGGTTTTATACTAAATTCATCGGTGTCTCTATGTCATATGAAAGTGTATTTTCTTCCATTCTAATTTTGGGCAGTTTTTTTTTCCCACGTGCGAATCGGGTGAAAATTCCTTGGAATCTTTTTGGTGTCTAGTTGGGGGTGAGAATGAAGGGATACAACCGAAAGCAAAAATTAAAAGAATTATTGTAGTGCAATGCCCTTGTGGGTTTTGTAGGGTTACAACTACAACTCTGCTTTGTGGTTTGGTGGGACTAGGATATTTTTGCTCCATAATTATCTTTTCATATAATAATAATAATAATAATAATAATAATAATAATAATAATAATAATAATAATAATAATAATAATAATTTAAGATTTGTGTATTAACGATATGTTTAGAATATATTTTTTAAATTAATAAATTATTTTGAAAAAAATTGATGCGTTTCACAACTAATTGAAATAGCTTTTGAAGTATATTTTAAAATAAATTTTATTAAAAGAATTTAAATTTAAATTAATTTATTAAAAAAAACATTTTTTTTTGGTTAAATCAATCTAAATGGACATAAATTTAAATTTGAAATTCATAGTTTAAGGGAATGTCAAATTTTTAGCTTTGTTTTTAAGTAAAATTTTGAATTTAAAAATAGTATAAGAATTTAAGGATTAAACTTATAATTTTCAAACATTTCAAACTAAATAAGCACATCCTTCAAAGATAAAGTATAACTTGAGATGTAGAGAACAAGCTAATTTCTATTTACATATTAGACATTTCATTCATATTTTTGTATGTCCATGATTTCAGTATAGATTTTTAGCAGTTTTACAATTTACAATAATTTTCTAATATAAATTTTAAATTAATTAAAAATTAAAATATGTAATTTAAAATATGATTAATCAAAATACTTATATTAGACAATGAATTAGTGAATTAAGCTTAATTTAGACCCTCAATATAGGAAGGGATTCAAAGGAGACATCTTACACAACCAAAGAGTAGATATCTTCCAATATATAAAAAAAAAAAATAAAATTAAAAACCTAAGAAAAGGTTTTTGAGAGTGGATATTTCTATTTGGGAATAGGTGACAAGAGGGATGATGTTGAATTATTTTTATTTGGAGACAAGTCGAGAAAAGTGGACATCCCTATCTCCAAATAGGGGCAAGGGAGGCCCCTAGATCGTGTTGTTATACATGTGTATATTGTTTTTTCTATTAAATATAAAAAATATGTGTGTATATTTTTGTATAAATTTATTAAATGACAATGATTAGGTATAGGAGTGTGCAAGGTTCAGTTTGGTCCGGTTTTGGATCGAACCTCTTGATTTACCTACACATTGAACCGTTGAGAATTGAGTTTCATCGGTTTTGGTTGTTGAACCGAACCAATTTTCTTCGGTCTAAATTGGTTTGGTTCGGTTCAAACCGTTTAGAAAAAAAAACATTAAATCATTCTTAAGTCGGACCTGAACCTAAAGAAAAAAATAATAACAAAAGGTTTTGTGCCGAGCTTTTTGTAAATTAGTATATATATTTTTATTAATATAAATATTGACGTAATTAATATAATAGGTTATGGTTTGGTTTGGTTTTTCACGGTTTTTAAGGTGGTGAACCGAAAATCGAACCGAACCTCTCGGTTCTATTTCTTAGAGAACCGGTAGTTTCATATCTTTTAATAAAAACGAACCGAACCAATTGATATGGTTCGGTTTCGTCCGGTTGGTAGGTTTTTTCTCGATTTTTGCACATCCCTGATTAGGTACATCTTATATACAAATTTTAAAGTTATTTTTTTTAAAAAAAGTAATTTTTAATTTCAATTTTGCTTAGTATAGAAATGAGGAAGTATCTAAATGACGTAGTCGGGATGCACCTATGAGATATTTATGGGTGGACACAAAAAATTTGACATTTTATCCACGTTTTCTAAAATAGAGAGGTATTGACACGTTGGTAAACTGGAAAATGAAATGAAGAGTATGAAATCAATAATCAAACACTCAAATTTTGATCTATAAAAGCATTTGGAATGGAAGAGCATTAGCATCACACCACACTCACAAAAAACAATTCTAAATCATTTTCATCCAAATATGGAACAGCAAATTTCTTTCTTCCTCTTCGCCATTTTCTTAACTGCTCTGTTTCTCATTTCCAAATTTCGGAAAACGAAGCACACAAATCTCCCACCAGCTCCACCTTCTCTTCCGCTTATCGGTCACCTCCATCTTCTCAAAGAACCATTCCACCAAATGTTACAAGATCTCTCTCAAAAATATGGCCCAGTTCTCTCACTCACTCTCGGTTTCCGCCCCGTCGTGGTTGTCTCCTCCCCTTCCGCCGTGCAAGAGTGCTTCACAAAAAACGACATCCTTTTCGCAAGCCGCCCCCGTATGCTGTCCGGAAAGATACTCAATTACGATTACACAGCAGTTGGTGCGACGGACTACGGGCAGCACTGGCGGATCATGCGACGGATAGCTACCACCGAATTGCTGTCCACTAAGCGGCTCAACGACTTGAGTAAAATCAGAGAAGAGGAGGTAAAGTTGTGGGTGAAAAGATTGTACGGAATGACCACGGAAGTTAAAAACGGAGGTAGAGTGGGATTAAGGTCGAAACTGACGGAGCTTTCATTCAATATTGCGTTGATGTTGATGGCGGGGAGAAGGTATTTTGGAGAGGAAGTGGAAGGGGAGAGTGAGGAGGCGAAGGAACTGAAGGAGACGATGAAGCAAGTTCCTCTGTTGAGTGGAGCTTCGTATCCGGCGGATTTTTTGTCGGTTTTGAAGTTGATTGATTTTCAAGGATTTAGGAAGAGATTGGCGAAGGTGAGAGTGGATGGAGATGCATTTGCTCAAAGCCTTGTTGATGAAAGACGGAAATTGAAGGGTTCGAGTGAGAGAAAGACGATGATTGATAGTATGTTGTTGTTGCAGGAGTCGGACCCTGAGTATTATAAGGATGATATTATAAAGGGACAATTCTTGGTAAGCATATTTAAATTATTCCCATTAGCTCATATTAACATTTGTGTTTTGGATACTAACTAAAAGCAATGTTGCAGACTTTACTGGCTGCAGGAACCGATACAACAGCAAGCACATTAGAATGGGCAATGTCACTACTGCTAAACCATCCAACTGTGATGAACAAGGCTTTGGCAGAGATAAACCAGGTTGTTGGAGACCAAAGACTAGTACAGGAAGTTGATACAAACAAGCTGCACTATCTTCAAGCCATAATCAACGAGACCTACCGACTATTTCCAGCCCTTCCAATACTTGTGCCACGTGAATCATCAGAAGATTGCACGATTGGAGGGTTCGATATTCCCAAAGGAACCATGTTAGTGGTGAATGCATGGGCCGTCCATCGAGACCCCAAGGTGTGGGAACATCCTAATTGTTTTAAACCGGAGAGGTTTAAACAAGGAGAAACTGTGGAGGTCAGTAAATTGTTGCCATTCGGAATGGGACGAAGGGCTTGTCCAGGGGCTGGGCTTGCTCATAGGGTGGTGACTCTGGCTTTGGCTACTCTCATTCAATGCTTTGAATGGGGCAAACTCGACGACCAAAAAGATGTTGACTTGTGCCCAGGAATTGGACTCACTATGCCTAAAGCTATCCCTCTTGAAGCCACGTGTAAACCTCGTGCTTCCGTCACTCATTTACTATCACAGCTTTGATGCATGGCCTCTCATTTATCTAATTTCTATGTCTTTTGCATTTTCAATTTGCTTTTTATCTCATAATCAAGCCCAAGCCTGAAATTCGGCATTATGTTTGTTATTGTTGTAACTTAGTTTTGGTCCCAACCATGAAAGTGCTTTAAGTTGGGTATGTATGTGTGCATGGTGTAGCTAAGGTTTGCATTCTTGTATCATCAAATTTGGAAAATGAATGATGTAAAATCTTGTAATGTTCTGAAAATAAAGTTACCTATTTATTTTTGTATTATATATTATGAAATTGTACACTTCATATAAAGAATAATGAAACTTGTTTCTCAAGTCAATATTCGAATAATAATTCCACGTTGATCCTAACATGCAGATCTAAACACAATACATGCAAAATAAAAGCCATGCAACGGATATGAGCTTAAAATTTATCCGTTTCTCCCCCACCGTTTTGTTGTATAAGAGAATGAAAATGGAGGGCATTTGGATTTTGACCACCTCCAAGTTCCACATATCATAACCATCCATGGAACCTCTCACAGTTACTTGGTTTTCTCTTTCTCTTCTCTTGATCACTCTCATTCTTCTTTCCAAGCTCAGAAAAGCAAGAAACCAAAAAAAATTTCCACCAACCCCACCTTCCCTTCCGATAATCGGTCACCTCCATCTCCTCAAAGAACCTTTCCACAGAGTACTACACAATCTCTCCAACAAATACGGTCCAATTCTATCCCTCACAATTGGCTCCCGTCCCGTGCTAGTTGTTTCCTCCCCCACCGTCGTCCGTGAATGCTTCACCAAAAACGACATCGTATTCGGCAACCGCCCTTGCTTACTCTCAGGACAATACATCAATTACAACTACACCGCCGTGGGATTCGCCACGTCCGGACAGCACTGGCGAAACATGCGCCGCATCGCCGCAACAGAGCTACTCTCCAACCACCGGCTCAACACGTACGTCAACATTCGAGTGGAAGAACTGAAGTTATGGGTAAAGAATAATTTGTACAAATGGGGTAGTGGGGGGGTTTTTGTTGTGGTGGATATGAAGTCGAAATTGAAGGAACTTTCATTCAATACTGTGATGAGGATGGTTAGTGGGAAAAGGTATTATGGTGTGGAAGTGGAGGATGTGGAAGAAGCATTGGAATTTAGGGAGATGATGAAGGAGCTACTTGAATTGAGTGGGGCTACTAATGCGGCCGATTTTTGCCAATTTTGAGAGAGTTTGATTTTGAAGGAGTTAAGAAGAGGATGATGAAAGCGAGTGGGAGAGCTGATGTTTTTGTACAGAAACTTATTGATGAAGAAAGGGAAAAAAGAGTTTCACGTTGGCCGGAGGAAGAACAGAAACAGGGGAAAACGTCTATGATTCGAACTCTGCTTTCCATGCAAGATTCTCAACCTCATTATCACTCCGATGATATAATCAAAGGTCATGTTCTGGTAAGTCGTAACTTCCTTAAAAATAACAACTTTGCTTTTTCAACCCTTCTGATATATAATTAAGATATAAATTGCGGTGTCACTCTTTGAAGAGTATATCAACACCTATCGAAGCAGCAGAAACCGCAAAAGGGCTTATCTATCCACTTGTTGTAACAAGTCTAAGTACTATCTCCTAAGCCACCACATGGCCAAAATTTCAATATAACTCTCTACCCATTTAATTTCGTTCAACTTTACGATGTAATAGTTTTGTATGTGTACTCGGATATAATTTAGAATAGACTAAATGAATGATATGTGTGTACAGACGATGTTGTCTGCGGGTACAGATACAACTTCAGGAACAATAGAATGGGCAATGTCACTACTTTTGAATCATCCAGTGATGATGAAGAAAGCTTGGAATGAGATAAGATACTGCGTTGGGGAAAATCGAATGGTGGAGGAAGGCGAAGTGAGTAACCTAAAATATTTAGAAGCTATAATCTACTAGACTCTTTGACTGTTTCCATCAGCTCCATTGTTGGTCCCACACGAATGCTCTGAAGATTGTAGAATTGAAGGATATGAGGTACCCAAAGGAACGATGTTGATGGTGAATGCATGGGCCATTCATAGGGATCCGAAAGTGTGGGAGGATCCCACCAGCTTTCGACCGGAGAGGTTTCTAAATTGGGAAGGTGTTGAATCCTACAAGTGGATACCTTTCGGAATGGGGAGGGCTTGTCCAGGGGCTGCCTTGGCCCAACGATCTATGGGATTGACATTAGCTACTTTGATTCAGTGCTTTGAGTGGAAGAAAGTTGATGAGCATGAACAAATAGACTTGTCTAAGGAAGCGGAATCACTATGCCCAAAGCAATGTGTAAACCTAGTACCTCCATGCTTCATTTGCTGGTTCAGCTTTGATTTGATTACTTCACTAATTAACTATAATATTATAAAGGACCTTTGAAATCTACAATTATATTAAAAAGAGCAATTAATAGGTTCAACCTAGACTACATCTCATCTATTCACCACACAAATATATGATTAAAAGTTACATTTTTTAAAAAATAGTTTTTAATCATATTTTGTGTGTTAGAGATATAGAAAAGTATCTAGATAGATGCTTTTAGGATGCACCCAAATATTTTCCTATAAAAAATTAAATAAAAAGTAAAAGGTTTATTACTCTAAACTTTGTAATCGTAGGTTGATTCTCTTGGGGTTTAATCTTAACCGCTCTTAGTATTTGGTAAATCAAATTATTAAATAACCTAATAGAATTTTGAAATTATAAGTAACGTATGAAATCCACTTAACTTCTTAACAATTCAAATAAATATATTATAATAATATTCTTTCACATGTATTTTGAAATTGTAATTTATTCATTTTGTATGATAATACTTTTTTAAACAATTGTCAAGTGATTCAGATGAAACAAAATTTGTTGAAATTCAAATCATAAAAAAATTTAAAAAATATATTATAATAAGTTCATGATTTAATTATTAATGTGAAAATAATGAAAATAAAAAGTTCACTGTTGTTCATATGATTTAATTATATTAATTTATCCAATACTATAACTAGTTTTTTAATTTAAAAATAAAATTTATCAAACACAATATTAGTTTCTCCCGTTACTGATTTTTCAAAACAAAAATTTAAATCATTAATTGACTCTAAAACTTAGATAAATAGATAAAAAGATAATCTAATATTACATTACTCAATTCAACATCGTCAAAATTAAAAAATAAATAATTAAACCAATTTAAAAATTGTTTAGGAAAGGTTTCTTAGGAAATGAAAACTTAAACCAAAGATTAAAGAGATAAGAAGTATGGAAAAAATTTAAAAAAAAAATGAATAGAAGTGAGGTGGATAATATGAAGATTAAAAAAGGAAAATAAAAGTTCACAGCCAAACGACGCGCCTGGATGGAGCGTGTACTTTCAACTCCCAAATTCAAACTTCCAACGAAACCATTGATGACGCCTCTAGAACTTTCCCTTTCCCAATCAATTCCAATACCTAAAACACCGAATTATTCCCACCGTCCGATTCTCAGGGATTCATCATTTCCGATAATTTCTTCACGGTGCTCCGCTGTTTAATACCCACCCCCAATAACTTCCCTTCCCTTCCTTCTTATTTCCATTTCCAAATCTCCAAACCTTCCAACCCCGTCTTCCTATTCCCCCAAAATGTCTGACCCTCAGATCGCCGCCGGCAACCCCACCGAACACGATTCTTCCACCCCTCCCACGGATTCCCAAGGTGGAGATCAGGCTAAGGAATCAACCAAATCACCCAAATCTTTCAACACCTCCTTCAGCATTTGGCCGCCTTCCCAACGCACCCGTGACGCTGTCATCAAACGCCTGATCGAGACCCTCTCCAACCCTTCTGTTCTCTCCAAGCGCTATGGCACTGTACCCCAAGAGGAGGCCGCCGACGCAGCTCGTCTTATAGAGGAAGAAGCCTATTCTTTCGCCGCTGGTAAAGCCAGTGCTGACGACGACGGGATCGAGATCCTTCAATTATATTCTAGGGAGATCAGCAAGCGTACGCTCGAGACTGTCAAGGCCAGAGCCGCATCCGATTCTACAGCTGAAAACGGTTCGTCACCTCCTGTTGTATCGACCACCACTAATGAGGAAACCCCATCTGTTGAAGAATCCTAATTTGTCTAGGGCTTTGTTCTCGTAGAATGTGAATTAGGTTTTCAGAATGGTTCTTGAGGGTTTCTTCTACGGATATCTGTTTGTATTGCTTATGAATTCCTGATGCTTACATGAGAATTATTACCTTTCAATTTGAAAGTCTAGGTCCCCCGCCCCCTTATATCTTGACTCGTTTTGTGCTTTTCTGTTTTTTTTATATATTCTTACAATCTAAAGTTGCGTTTTTCATGCATAATTTGTCCATGACCATCTGTTCTTAAACATGTTTTGATTGGGATGTGGCTAACTCATTATTCCTGTCTCTCGTCTAATGATTAATTTTCTTACATAGGACTTTTGTTTTTTTTTTTTTTTTTCTCTTTGCTACGGCTCTGGTTGTTTGGTGGCCGAGTAGAATTAGGGCTTTAATTGTTGTACATTGCCATCTGTAAGAAATTAGATTGGTGGGAATCGCTTTTAGTTTTAGGTGGCAATGGACAATTCTGCAACTAAGAGTTCCTTGTGTTATATTTATATTTGTCACATTGGTGTTTTGAACCTTGTAGTTCATGGTGGAAGAATGAAAATTGCCTGATGTTTATGGGTGGTTTTTGGTTTTGAACCTGGGTATTGATTGAAGCACATTTTAACCCTATCTTGAACTTCTAGTGGAAAATGCATCTTTGGGAATGCACTCCTTGAGTTGCTTGTGCAAGTTCTATTGCCATTTCCTTTGTGTCATAATCCCACGTCGACGGGCCATGTCTTGTTGTCATCTTGATACCATGGGTATTCCTACATATTGTACAATAATCTATCTCGCTCTGTTTATACCTGTGTCTGTGTGTATGATCAAATTGATATGGTTCATACCTGTAACTTCAAGAGAAACAGGCATGCCGTGCAAGATTTCTGGTACTGTTATTAGTAATCACAATGTGGCAAGATTCTCTCAATCACTTGGAACATAACCACAGGTTGATTTTTAATATTGGGTTAGATTTCGTTCAACAATTTGTATTATTTTTAGTGTTATCACGGCTCTCTTTTTGTCTCTTGCTTCTCATCATTTTCTTGATTGCCACAAAGTTGTGTCATGAGGTTTGCTCAACTATTTCGGTAACATGTTTATAACATAAAGCCACATGCATAAGGTTTGCTAGTCTGCCCATGGTTCTGTATGATAAATTGGTCTTATTTACTCTGTTTCTCCTTTGTGACTTCTTATTCTCCTCCAGACTTTCATTTTATTGCCTTTTTTGACTGATTTGATATGGCCATCATCCCATTCTCAATATTGCCATCAGTGTGGCTAATAAAGTTTCTTCAATCTGCTCTTTTTTCTCTATCCAAGAATTTGTTGGCCATGGATTTTTCCCTGTGCTGTATAATGCTCAGTCATGCACTTCATTTCCATTTGGCATGGATGAGTATCAGTAATCTTGGGAAGTATTAGAATTTCTATCAAGTTGATCTATGCCTTGTTAGTTTACATTTTATGTTTCTGCGATCTACTGGAAGATGTATAATATTTTCTTCCAAGTTCTATACATTGGTCAGGTTCCAAGTCCCCTACAATTTGAAGAATAGTGAGAAAGCTCCAATGAGTTCAGAGTCCATGGAGGGAAGTTTGTGATGTTATTGCCTTCAAGTAATTGAAAAGTCGTGTGAAATGTCTCATTAAATTTTTAGGTTGTACTACATTTTCCCACCAGATTACGTCAATGTCATTGGGATACAGCAGTCAGCAGGTTTACAAATTATTGATGGTAATATGTAGATATGGACGTAGTAATAGCACACATAATACATATTCACTTCTACCATTCATTTACTTCCTCTCTCTACATAAATGAAGCAGGTTGAATCACGACAAAGAGAAAACAAATGCACTGATTGAATTGTTAGGGGGGCAATGAAAATGTTTGGTGTCTGGATTACCTGTTGATTGAATTGTTAGGTTTATTTATATGAACATAATGCATTTGGAGATTGGATGTCTCCAGAATCAGAGTAGATATGCTTTGCCTTTGGTGTAACTGTGTAGGTGCGTTGGTACCAGCCAAAATAGAATTTTCTCGTTTGTGGTAATTATAATAGGTAACAATCTTAAAGATAATAATATAATTTAGTATATAGCAACATTTTAAAAGAATTGCGAATATAACAACTATCGATGATAGACTTTTATTGTTGATACGATAGATTTTGCTGTATTTATAATTTTTAAAAATGTTATATATGCTAGTACTTAGAATTAAATTGCCACAAAGGTTAGGCCCAAGTTTAAATTCAAGCTTAGCTCAAACTAGAAGTGCTTGCCCAGCCTAGCTATTTGTTAGATTGAATTCGGATCACTTTTTTGGAAAAGGGGTTGGCCTATGGACTATATTTAGACTAGTTTGTTGGGTTGGATAAAACTTGTATATTTATGAATATATATTTAGGGTAAATTACAAAAAACCACCTTAGAACGTGGTAGTAATTGCAATTATAACCTTAAACTTTTAATTATAAAAATTGGATTCTCAATTTGTACAATTGAAAGTTTGCGCGAAATATCGTTGAGGTTTTTGCATTTTAACCAAAAATAAATACACCATTTTATATAATTAAAAAAATTAACTTATTTTAATATCTTTTTCTCAAAGTATATATTTTTTATTTCGTTAAATTTGAATACATTGATTACTATAACCAGGACAATAAATTTATTTTATGAAAAATTAGAAATATAAAAGAAATGAAGGTTTAATAAATAAACATTCTAAATTTGAAGTCATCAAACACTAAGTCCACAAAACAGGGGATTCCCAATATTAATGTAACTCAAATTGCAAATATAAACAAAGACTTTTGGTCAAACAAATCCTCGATTTCCCCATCTATTTCACTTTGTTTTCATATCAACTATCTGTCTTTTACCCCCCACTAATGCCAAAAAGAGGAACATAGTCCCCCAAATTCCTCCCAATTGTAAAAATAAATGAAAACTAATACAAAAAGCTCTAGTTTTGTGCAGAATTATACAATAACAATGAAATGAAGAAGAAAAGAGGCAAAAATGGTTAATGCCCAGGACCTTTTTTACTAGGCCCAGACGCCAACACGAAACTCAAACTCCTAACTGAACTGCCACTCCTGCTACTTAATGAATTAGCTTCGGCCATTATTATTGGCTTCACACCTTCCATTTTCTCCTTCATATCACCTAACTTCTCTTCTTCTGATCTCAAAACTCTGCCTTCAATAATCAGAAAATGGGTCGAAGCCATCATTAACAGAACACCCACAACAAAACAGACACGTTTAGTGCTTAGTTCCATTGCCATCGATCTCCCTTTTGCTTATTCTTCTCCTTGCGTTGAGCTTCTGAGTAGGAGAATGAGGATATAAGGTAAAGGGTGAGTTGATTTTGGATTGTGAAGAATGGGGAGTCGGGGACGGTGGTTAAATACCGATTACGTGTGATTATTTGACTCTGCTCATTTTCAATATTTTAAGGTTTTTCAAACACTCGTGAAAGCTAAAGAATTCGTATTGTGTATCGATTGGGGGGAATGGGTTTTTATTTTACGGCGATTTTTTTATATTTTTTTTCCATTTCTGCTGTTGGACGTTGACTTTTGTTTAATTAAATGATACGCCTTAAGTTATGAAGGAGAAAACTCTGACGGTTTGGTTATTGGTATGAAGGAATTGAAATGTTTTTTTTGTTTGAATTCAACAAATTCAAATGTAACTTTTCACCTAAAATTAAGAGGGTAATGTAATGTCTTGGAATTGGCATGGTGGATTTGACAACAACCTTCATCCATGTCCCTACCACGTTCTGTTTTTCTTGGAGACAGAAAATAAAAATGCATACTTTTTGGGTACAATTTCATTTTCACTAATCACTCGCATCAATTTTTTGAGTTTGTATTCTTAAATCATAGGTTAAACTACTCGATTTTGTTTCATTTTAATCTTTTATCCCAATTTTAGTCACTAAAATTATGTATATGTTGCCGGTAGAGACCAAATGTAGAAAATTATTCTTACTTGTATATCGTGTAACCCAATCTTTTCTTGATTGTTTGTTTGAATATATATACAACACACACGATGAGTGGATCTCGTCAAAAGGGGTTGTCCTAACATTCTTATTGTTATTGGTGTGAAGTTGAACAAAACCTGTGGCAAAAACATAGACACACTTTTAAATGTAAATGCAATAACTTATTTCAATGGAAAAAGCAAAATACACCTTTTTCAACAGTCAAACTTCAAAGTTCCAACATTTTAACTTTGAATATGGCATCTGCATGCTTCCTTTGTCACTTCTCAACAGACACCCATGATTGTACATTAGAGTCGATTCCAATGTTATCGTTAATTATTTAGATCGATTAGCCTTGTTGACGGACGATGGGAAACGGGTTCAGATTGAACGGCCGGCGGTTGCTACGTTGGGGCAGCATTGTTGGATTTGTTCTGTGACTCACGGGTTCAGATTGAACCGTCCAGTTGGTCATATCCTTGACTTTTCAACGACATTGATCCAATAAACATGGGCCAAGCCGAACCTCACCAACTTTGTCACTTTTCAAATGTTTCCGTCCAAAACAAAAATTTAGTAAAAGAGCAGATATTGGAATTGGATTTTGGTGTTTGTAAAGTGGCTCACTCCCTTTCTCGTACTACTTTCATATAAGGTTATTGTTTGTTCTTTCCAAACGACATTTCAAGATAGGGGACGACACGTCGGTAAATGAAGTCCATCCTGATCATCATTCTGGTCATCGCAACTGTGTGGTTAATTAACCAATCCAATCCAATCCAATTCTAATTCCACTTCTTTTTGTAATTTCCATTTGTATAACAGATTTGGGTTAATGAGATTTGAACTTCCTGTACATTTTAATTGTTATAGTTTTAATATTTTGTCAAAGGAACTATATGTTGTTGATGATGATCAGATCGGTGTGAACTGATAATAATTTGAATGTGGGTTTCAAAATGGAGTATTGGAAGTTAATCCATATCTCAAACACGAGCATGAAACTCAATAATAATATAAGTTGTTATCTGGAAGCAAAGTTCATGAGCAACCAATTCATGTAAGCGATTGACAAAACGAAAGTCGAGGATTGAATCATTGAGATGAAACTCACTAATGAAGTCACTTTGAGAGTTTCCATAATTGCATATCAAGTATTCTCTAACTAGAAAATTTCAAAGAACAAGAAAATTAGTTCGATCCAAAAAAGAGATATGTAGACTTCAATAGTTTGAGACATATCTTCATACGTGACAAGGATTTCAGCGAGCTCGACCGTCGTTAGTTTTAAAATCATTTGTTAGGTGGGGTTCTGGAGAATAAAGCAAACATAAAAGGATATATATAAAAATGTTTTTTTTAGAACAATTATTAAGAGTATAAAGAAAATTTGTATTATTTAAAGTTAAATTATGAAAAAGAGGTTCTTCAATTTAGTTCAAATTTACATTTTACATGTTTTTCATTCAAATAAATATGAACACCATGTAACGTGTATGTTTCATATTATTTTCGAAGATTCTTTATTAAAACAGACAACAAAAGTGAAAATAACTTAAAAACTAAGTTTCAAAACGTAGAAACTTAAAAAAAAAAAATTAAAAAAATTAAAAAAATGCAAATTGTATTTACAATCTAATTGTTATCGAAAAATTATCAATAATTTCGATTGCTATTTGATTGTTGTATGATTACTATCTGATTGCTATCTTATACTGGTTGTAAATTCATTGTTATTTAATTTAATATTGATTGTTATTTAATTGCAAATGATACTGATTGCTATGTAATGACTTTATTTATTATTAGTTTTTTTTTTGTAGTTTTCCATTACTACATATTATCAAATGATTATCTTCCAATTTTTGTCAATTTCTAAGGATTTTTGTTATTATATTAAGATTGTCATCTGATTATCCAATTACTAAGTAGTTTCTAATTACCATTTTTTTTCTTTTTTTTTTTTTTATCTACTTAACATTTTTATCTATCTCACTGCAACTAAGTACAATTTTTCTCATATATTGTGTTTGCAATTGTTAATGGTTTGTTCCACAATTATCTAAGGCTCCATTTTGGGTAGAAAAAGATTTTTTAATTGCTTTTGTTGCTTAAATAAATCAAATTGTAGAATCGTTTTTTAAAATTATAACTAACATGTGAAAGTCGATAATAGTAGCTTTTGGATTCAACTTTTCTAAAAAATTTATAATTTCTTAACGAGTTAAATAAGTATATTATAACAATATTTTATATATATATTTTCAAATTGTAATTGATTCATTTTGCATGACAGTTATTTTTCAAAAAACTTTTATCAAATAATTCTAATTCAACAAAATTAGTTAAAGTTAAAATTATAATTTAAAAAAATATATATATGATAACAAATTATGATTTAATAAACAATGTTAAAATAATTAAAATAATAAATCCACTTTTGCTCATATAATTTAATTATATCACTTTATTATTAATTTATCCAACACTCTAGTTAGTTTTCTAATTTAAAAATAAAATTTATCAAACATTATTTTACTTCCTTCTACGGTTGATTCCTAAAAAACACAAAGTTGACAACAATTATTTTAAAAGCTATAGCAATCAATAGTTACAATTACACGTTCAATTTTTAATTATTAATTTCTCAAACTTATATAAAGATAAAATTAAATTTTTTAGTTTATAATTATTACAATTTTTATACGTTTGAGAGTTTAATTTTAACATCTTTACAAATTTAAAGGCTCAATAATTTTTATGTCGTAACTTGTATTCGAAAAGGATAAAGACGACGAGTTTTAATATATAATAATTGTTGAAAAGGAGCTTTGCCCTTTCTCGTTACGTAGAGGTATAAGTATAATAAAGTTAAGAAAGTGAAATTATTTTGCATTTAATTAATTATTATGCAAAATTATTGAACATATTTGTTTGTAATTATTGAATCACGATGACGTCAAAGGCTTGGTCCTATCTAAGTGGGCCATTCATTCATCCACTCAGCCCAATAATGAAATGAAACCCTAAAATAGAGGCAGATCCACGTAAGCAGAATGAATAGTTTAATTTAATAATAATAATAATAATAATAAGATTAACCAAATATTCCGTTAAACAAAGTAATCATTCCATAAAGATAAGATAAATAAAAGATTTTCTTTGGGGGTGAAAAAGGGAAAGAATAAAATCGGAAAATTTTAAAAAATAAAAAAATAAAAAATAAAGATAATGTTAGTAATGCCAAAAACGTCATTATCGGAAACGATTCTCGAAAATATTGCTTGGAATCTTTGTGGCAAAAAACAAAAAACCGCACAATAAGATTACGAATAGGTAGCTGTAATATAAAGCAATTCTAAAGTTACTTTACTCCCAACTCCCAACCACTTCACCTTTGCCTTTCTCTTCTTTTCTTATTTTTATTTTCTCATTTTTTTTTATTTTTCATTTTATTTTTTACTTTTACTTTCAAATTATAGGAATTAAAATGTTATATATTCATATTTTGTGGCCTTATAAAAATAAATAAATAAATAGGAGTATCTGTTTTTTCTTTTCTCCCAATGACCAACTAGCCTAATTCGGTTCTAGTTTTCTAACGAAGTCAAATCCACATGAGTCAATCTTAAAACAGGGTTACATTAAAATTCATTCTGATCGGTTTGATTTCTATTGGTTTCATTATTTATTTTTCGACATCTAAACTTAAACGCGCAACCTTGTCACACATGGATTTCATTTGTAGAAATCTAACACATAAACTATTAATATTAATCGAAAGAAAATGATATTGGAGTGATTTGAATTTAGAACTTTTATCTTGACACAAATTAAAAAAAAAACAGTAAAATTGGCAAATACTCTTATTGTTAGTAAATGTACACAAATCATTAATAATAGTTTAAAAAGTAGTCTTACTGCTAGTGAGACGAGACTATAAGAAGCAAGTAAGATGACAAGCTTACAAAAAGCCCATGACGATGCAAACATGTGCAAGATATGAGTGACAATCATTTCGTTTTCTGAACAAAATAACTTATCTTACACTAAGATATAATTTAAATGTGTTTGACGAAATCAAAAAGCTTGTTCGAGAGCGAGATCAATCTCATTCACATATTGCCCAAGGTCAAGTAGCCTTGTTGCTCATTATATTTGTTTATGAAGCGTCTTTTGGTGTTGCTTTTGTTAATTTGAATTCCTCCTTTTCTTTTTAGAGTCCCTTCCCTTATCGTTTTTTAGGGTTCTGAGTTCTTAAATGTTATTGTCTCTAATTTGGATAGTTAATTTTTGGTGAACTATTTTAAAAAAATTATGTTTTTAACCTTTTTTTTTGTCGCATTATCACCTCGTTAGAAGGGATTAGCAGCACATTAATTTTGTGTTATAATAAATCATTTATTGTTGTTTGGAATTATTGATTCTACGAAATAAAAAAGAATTGGAAAGTCTTAAATAATAAATAAAACAAATCAAATTGGTAAAATAAATTAATTTGATTTTTTTTTCTAAAGAGATGATTATTGAAGATTCATACCTGGCAGTGGCACATTCATACACCATTTTAAAAAAAATTGATTAACTTTTTCTATATACTTTAAAATATTTATTTTTTAATACTCTTTTCATTTTCATTTTCATATTTTATCATCTAAATTCATTTTGGTCTATGTACTTTTAAAATGTTCATTTGTATCATTGTACTTTAAAAAAATGACCATTTTAATCCTTTAAAATGAAGTACAAAATGAAAATGAAAAAACTAAAATGATCACTTTTTGAAAGCACAAAGACCTAATATTTTAAAAATACAGAAAATGAAATGAAGCAAAATAAAAAATATAAAGACTAAAATGAATATTTTGAAAGTATAAAAATTTAAAAGCACGATACCAAAATATCTAAACTTAAAAAATTAAACCCATTAAGTAGCATTTCTTGATGATAAATATCTTCGACTGTTTTCTTTTTCCCATTTTTTTTATCATGACAATAGTTTAAATATTTTCAAGGTAGATTCTTTGTTTTTATTTTATTTTATTTTTATTTTGTTGATTTTTCACTTGACCATGGTTATGATATTTTTATTTTTAATTCAATAAGTAAACTTGTTTTGATTAAATAACATATTCTTAAAATTATCATGTTTGAATTGACTATAAAAAAAATGGTTTTAACAAGTCATTTTTATTTAATTACTCTTTTATGGAAATTGTTTAAAATAAAAACATTAATATATTTGGTTGCATTTTCTCAAAAGTTTTTTTTATACAAAAGTTTATTTAATTTTATATACACTCAAATTGTTTATATTAAAATGACAAAGTACTATAAATGAAAACTATTAAACTCAATGAATTGGTCGGTGGAGTAATTAACAAAATTGGCCATCAAAATCAATTATAGGAAGTGGTCATTGCAGGAATTGAACATTAAAAGTAATGGTGACTAAAGATGGTCGGTTTAGTAAATGTTCAAATCAACTCCGACCTTAATGCCTAAGGGAGTACAAACCGAACATTGGTCGGTTTAAGCCTTTGAAAATTTTTAAATATGTTGTGGGTTTGTACTTTTCCTAAACTGACATCAATTAAACTTATCATTATCTCCGACAACTACCTTCAATTTGGTCGGTTTTGGTCGATTGACTCAGTTCTCAGTCTATCATGCTCTCAATCCTAGTTTAAGTTAGTCAACGGCAAATAGATTTATTTAAAACATTGGAGATCGAAAAAATTGGTTATTTTAACTACTAGTTATAGAATAGGTTACTGCAGTAAAATAAAGTTAAACCCGACTTTTATGAACCAGTCTCAACTAGACAAAACATTATATACTAACCAAAAAAACAAAATCTTGACTAAAAATAAAATAAAATAGAGTAGGTTAGGGTAAATGGACAATTAGACAATAATAAGTAATAATATATAAATGAAATACAATTGAATTGAATTTGGTTTTGGCATGAACTTTTGACCACACTTATTATATATATATTTATTGTAAAATAAGAAAAATAGAAAAAAGAAGAATAAAGTTTGTTGGAGGTGTATCCAAACAGGGGGAGTATGGGAATAAGAAAATGAGAATAAGCGTTAAAGCGGGGTTGAGGTTTTAATTGTCCGTGAAACCAAACAGGGGGGAAAATGGAAAAATGAAAAAAAATTGGTGATAATGGGAAGAAGACACAAGGCGAAGACACAGTTGGTCAATTTGGAGAAAAAAGCATCCAAGTGCATTCAATTCTCATCTTGTCTTCTTCGTAAACCTTCAAAACTTATGCTTTAAGTCTTAACCACTCTTCCCCCAATTCCAAACCCAACTTTCTTTTTTTTTTTTCATCCTCAATCCTCAATCCTCAATCCTCAATCCTCATTACCCAATTCCCATTTCTTCCAACACTTATCGATTCCATCCTTATTAAACCTCACCCACTATGCTTTCTCTCAATTTCTCCATTTCTTTTCATTAAAAGAGGATTTTTTGCGATTTGTTTTTGGAGATGAAGCGAGTTGTTCCAGATGGGGTTGGGGATCGGAAGATGGGGAAGAAACCTAAGGCGGAAACCCAAGAGTTTACCCGCGGAGGAGGAGAAGACTGCTCCGACAAGACTGGATTTATGAATTTGGATGATAATTTGTTGTTTGAGGTTTTTAAACATGTGGATGCTAGGACTTTGGCTATGGCGGCGTGTGTGAGCAAGCAATGGCATAAAACCGCCGAAGATGAGCGGCTTTGGGAGCTGATCTGCACCAGACACTGGGCTAACACTGGCTGCGGCAACCAACAACTCCGATCTGTGGTTCTCGCCCTCGGTGGCTTCCGTCGACTTCACTCCCTCTTCATCTGGCCTCTTACCAAACCCCAATCCTCCTCCTCCTCATCTCCCTCCACATCTTCATCCGCATCCTCTTCCTCCTCCGCATCTTGGTCTCCGTTTCCAGCAATGATTGGATCAAAACCGCCGGCCCGGTGGGGGAAAGATGAGGTCCATCTCTCACTTTCCCTTCTCTCAATTCGTTACTACGAGAAGATGAATTTCAGTAACAGAGGCAGATGAATGGACCCCTTGGCTTCCATATTCAGTCCATTTAACCATTTTCCTTTTAAATTTGGCAATTGAAATTTCCCTTTCAATGTGTTTTGGATTTGATCTGGGGTTTGCTTCTTTTTTTTTTTTCTTTCAGTTTCCTTTTGGTTAATTAGATCTGTATCCGATTTGGGTGTGTACTTTATAAAACAACATAAATTAAATCTCTAACTTTGTTCATCTATCCATCTGATTACATCTATAATCATATACGAAAAAGAACAGAATTGCAGGAGAGAAGAAGATGAACCAAAAAAAAAAAAAAAAAAGCTGTGATTGAGTGACATGATAAAAGGGAAAAGATGACAGATGTAAAAAAGAGGATGGGGATTGAGAATTTGGAGAGCTGAGGTTAATGAAAGAAGAAGGAAATGGAAATGCCCCCATAAGCTTGTAGACAAATAGCATAAGACAAATAGAGGAGTTGGCTTTTCGAAATTACAGAATACTGAGATCTGAGTAAAGCCAACAGCCAAAACCCAAAACCCAAACAAACAATGCCGTTTTCAGCTCTTTTACACCTTATTCTGTTCATTGACTTCTCACTTTGTTACTAATCTGTTTTTTTCTTTTAAATTCTTATTTTATTATTACTCTAATTAATTCTTTTTTCTTTACATCAAACTTCTTAATTATTTTCCCAACTATGGTATTTCTTGACCAAAATATTTATAAACTTATTTTAAACCGTTTGTATATATAAATATATACATTTGACAAATGTGGGGTGAAGTTTAATTCAACCGTTCGTTTTTATTATGGAAGGTACCGCATGTATCTTCACCATTAACTTATATTTCGTGTATATATTAATATTTCCAAGATAAAAATATCTTTAAAGATGATGACGATAAATGTTGGATTGTTTCGGTTAGCTTGACTTTTTGGTTTATTATGCTAAACCCTATGTTTGACCACTCTAAAGGAGAGGGTAAGTAATTTTTAAAGAAAATAACATACCTTTCTTCTTTGTGTTTAGCTGAAATAGTTAGTCCTACCAACTTAAACATTGGAGTTCAATAGGCTCAACATCACACCTGACCGCTCATGACTATTAGAGGCCCGTAACAAAATCCAATAAGGATGAGATTATAGTGTAAACAAATTTAGTTTTAATTTTTATGATTGATCGTATTTAAATATCTTATGTAACGTTTTTTAAAAAATAAATTGCAAGATATATCATTGAAAAAAGAATGATTAATTATAATAGATAGTAATTTTATGAATAATAATAAAGCATATAACAACATTTTTAAAAAATCGCAACTATAATAAAGTCCATTAGACTTCTAATTGACTTAGCTATCTTAGTAACTTTTTAAAATGTGGTTATATATGTTAATATTTTGAACTTGATTGCTATATTTGTCATTGTTCCAAAAAGTATATGTCTACTAAAATACATTTGGGTCGTGTTCTTCTCGCCCATATGACATTGTTTCGGTTCAAGCCCATCTATCTAAAGAGATTTTTATTTTCTGGATAGTTTCACATATATCAATTAGATTTAAAGTATTAGCATATATACAAATGTTTAAAAAAAAATGCAAATATAGCAAAATCTAACATAATCTATTAATGATAAAAATCTATTACTTTAAATATTGGTATATCACTTATAGACTACAGGAGTCTATTAACAATAGAAATATATCACTGTTAGATTTTATTATCTTTGTAATTTTTAAAAATATTGAACACTTAATTCTTATTACCCTAAAATTGTTACAAGGTATATACGTGTGAAGCTGATGAATCAATGAGCTTGGGCCAAAACTCTACGAAGTTAACCAGCCCATTTAATATGTGTCAATAGATAGATACATGTACCAATATTATACAATCACCCTAAACATTATTTTTAACTCATATCTATTTTGTTGAACTAATAAATATCGAAAAGTGAGTCAATATAAACCTTGTTATATATATTTTTTTATATTTGATTTTGATTGTATTTTCATTCCCACGTTTAGCAAACATAAATTAGAGATGATTCGCTATATCTAAACAAATAGGACATGAATAATAATAGTTAATTTAATTTCTAATATGCACGTGGAAGTGATCTTTCTCATAATAGAGTTGCACAAGTTGTTAGTGTCTAAAAGCAAGAAAAAACGCAGTGATAATTGTGATATACTCTTACTTAGAAGTGGGTTCCCTATCATCCAGCCTAATATGTTAGAATGATTGACATGACTTGAAACCAAATATGGGTGACATTTTATTGATATTTTAGTAAAATTAAAGAGTTTTATTAACGACATAAATAAATGAGGATGAACGTAACACTTGAGCAAATGTACAGATATTAATCACTAAAGTTTTGGCACTATAATACGCCGTCGTCTCTTTGTCAGAAACGTATTGTATTGTATTGTTAAAGAGTGTAGAGAGCGTCGAATTCCATCTCATAGAGTTATTTTTCTTTTCTAAATTTTCAAAGGCGACTCCCCCCGGCCGGCCCCGATAGTACATAATAACAAAGGCATCGAAACCCCCAAATTTCCAGCCCCAATTGGAGCCATTGCGTTGCTTCTTCTCGGAGTTCAACACGATTGATTCTCAACTAAGCCAACCAAATGGGAAGCCCTGATGAGGATCGGGTTGCTTCCGACTCCCCCTATACCACTTCCAAGAATGACTCTGAAGACGACGACGACAATGGAGTTCAGAACCCCCCTTCCCATCCTTGTCCTTTCTCTGAAGGAGAGAAGGTTCTTGCCTTTCATAGCTTCGTCATTTATGAAGCTAAGGTTCGACCTCTTTTCCCTTTTATCTTTCACTTCATTTCTCTAATTCCTGAACGATGGAGGAATTTCTATTCGTTTCCCTATTTGATTTTTCTTTTACTTGTTTCGCTCAAATTGCAACCGTAAATGCTTCTGTAATTTAGTGGAAGGAGTAGGCAGGTTTTTAGTTACTTCAGAACCTTCGCTGAAATTGCAAGCTCACATAGCTTCTGTAATTTAGTGGAAGGAGTAGGCAGGTTTCTAGTTACTTCAAAACCTTGTGAACACGAAATTTTGAAGAATGGATGATCAAAATGTGAGGAACTATATTGAATTTGCCAGCTAAGTAGGAGAAATTAGCAAGAATTGATTTTACACTTTTGTAATAATCAGCCCGTCTTTATCTTTGCATTTGCATTTCTGTGGTCTGGAACCTCGACTTTGAAACAGTAATTCAATCTTTTTTTGAATATGCAATATGACGGTTCGTTAATTGTGAAGAACAAGAACAATACTCATCTGGAATACTTGACCTTGTAATCTTCCTGAAGCACTTGAATAATTAAGAAATTATAGGATGAAGGATTCAATTCAGAATACTTATAGTTCTAATGATTGAGAGACCGTAGTGTGATCCAGATTTGGATTGGTATGTTAATGATGTCTTGATAGGTGCATCAAATCATATGGTTGTTACTGTGAAACCTATAGAATTTAGCTTATTTGGCTTCTTACTATGTGCCATTTTCTTTTTATAGGTACTGAGAACAGAATATCAGTTGAAAGAATGGAGATGTTATGTTCATTACCTTGTAAGTAGACTATGCTTGTACCTGTGTATTATGTGTGCACTTGTGTGTGTGCGTCTCTCTTCTCTGTCTCTGTCTCTGTCTCTCTTGTGGAGAAGGGTATTGTGCATGGGGGAGGATCTTGAGACTACGTTCTTTATTTTGCAGGGATGGAGCAAAACGTAAGTGAGTCCTCCTTTTGATTTAATGACAGAGACTGTTCCCATCTCTAATCTGATGGTTTTAGAAACAGAATGTTGGTCATAGGCCTATTGTTTTCTTGACAGATGATGTTTCGATAGATCCCTTGTTCTTTATATGTTTCTTTGCTTCTTGTTCCAAGCTAATATACTTCAGGCTTTTGGTTTGTTGGTTCTATTTAAAGGTAGATTAGAGGATGCCTCTATTTTGCTTACAAGATTTTCTTATAATTCAATGCTGAAACTTCTATAAAATGCGTGGAGATACGAGTGTGAATACAGATGGGTAAATAATTCTGCATAATTGTTGATTTTGTTCATCTTTTGACCTTCAAAATATAAGTACTTGAAGAAGAAAAAGGCATCAGAGCTTTCGATTATTCACATAAACTGTGAGCATACATTTTTTTGCTGACTTCAGGGTCTTGATAATAATTCTAAAAAGTAGTATAGTTACCGAATTAAAAAGGAACTCCCATAGAGAATCTTTACTGAGGCAGATCCCAGATAACATAAAAACCTCCACCCGCCAACCCAAGAACCTTAGAAATAAACTGGATTGCCGTTAGCACTAACACCGACATTCAAACAAAGTGTGACATTTTTAAAGCATACGATGCTGAAGATTCTAGGAACAAACAAATCTCGATGGCCTTTTGATGACCTACAATCGTTCCAGAAGATGGTGTTGAGGTCACTTGTTATGTTGATCAAAAGGAACTGGACAGTGGATGCAAAAGTGTTTTGCAATAAACCCCAAACTTTGAGGCTCTTGCACCTTTTATCCTATGACTATTAGCTGTAAATAACCTTCACCTCTGTCTCATATTTGCTTGAGATAATAAAATTCCCATGAGAGTCGTAGACAAAGCAGTAAACATAGTTGGAGATTGAAATACATTTTCTCATCTTAAGCTTCTGATGTCTAGGCTGGATAACAGTTGTTCCCCATCTTTAAAGCAAATAGCATTCTAGGAACTAGGCACCTTTTCAAGCATTGGCTTCCAGAAATAAGGTCACCGCTTGAGTGCATACTTTGGTACTCAAAATTATTGAGCTTCAGAAAAGCATGCCATTTGTTTCTGCTTTATAAATCATTTCCTTCACATCAATGTCAGTGCCTGTTTAAGTGGTTTTCCACAAGTTAATTTTCCTACCAACTGCAGCTACCAAAGTTTTCTGGGTTCCAAGGAGATATTACCAATCTCTTCTTCATCGTAAGCACCAAAAACAAGTACCATCTGCAAATTGGAGTTAGGTCGGTTTGTTACTTTGCTTGGATACATTTCAGGATATAACTTGAAGATATCCTAAGAGAAGCTTTCTCAAAACCTCACAGTCAAAACAAGAAGAGAAGGCATAACCTCACTGTCTGCAGTGTTAGTCCAATATTTATGTGTTCTGCAATCGTTTATTGAAGCTTTGTTATTTTATCCCACCATTTAGATTTCGTGGTGCAAGGAAGTCAGGGAAGTTAAATGTATAAATGTATGAAAATGTTGGGTTTCCTGGGTTGGAAAAGGGTAAAATGGGGATTCTCTCATTGTTGGGTTTCCAACTTGTTTTTCAAATGTTGGGTTTCCTTGGTTGGGAAAGATGGTGCTTTTACTTTACTACTTCCACTTATAGATCTTCTATTTCCTTGTTTATTTTATGTAACAGCTGGGATGAGTGGGTAGGACTTGATCGATTACTGAAGTTTACCGAAGAGAATGTGCAGAAACAGCAGGAACTCAATGAGAAGAGGGGGACTGACAAGAAGGCATCTCGAGCATCCCATATTAAGCCCAAGAACGGTAATTGTTGGTTTGTTTAATTAACTTATGCATTGCTGCATATTAGTTGAACTCAAGTGTAGGTTAGCCTTCAATTTAGGTTATCAGAACTACAAACAGTGTATCGAGGAAAATAAAAATTTATTCAACTATTTCAATTTCCTGGCTGTTTGGCTTTTCAGCTCATCAGAGCATATATACTTTGAAGTCATAGGGTAAGCCTGATCATATGTGGTTAGAAGGGAACACTTGGATTTTAAGTTAAAGAGAACAGTTGGATGGAATGGTCCAAGTCTCTCTTCACTTCGAGGTTTCCCCTACTCTATCATGTCTCTAGAATTCAATCAGGATGCATTTTTGAAAAATCCACATGGTGGAATGAGTTTAATTTTTTACCAAATCAATAAAAGTTCACTTCTCAGAAAGAGAGGGAGGGAGGGAGAACATCAGAACTTGTGAAATAATTTGGCAGATAGAATTAGTAAGGAGTGCTAGTTTATGCAAGCGAAAATTATTGAACCATAATAAGTGTCAAGTTAAGAATGTTCTGAAAGAGGATACCTAACTTCGGATGATATCTTGGCATTTATGTATGACGGTTAGTACAAGTATCAGTCCATCCAAGGTGAAGCAATAGCTTCAGATGATTGTGATGTGATTGGAAAGGACATTTATACAATAAGGGGTAACCGATGCTTATACTTTTCAGTAATTTATTTAAGGAACATTCGCCAACTATTCTAAAAGATGACATGAAGCATCGTGTTTCCTGTGAGAAATATTTATGCTAGTTCTTGGTTTAATCTGTTCGTGCAAATTATAAATTTATGTGCAGTGGTAAAAGGGAAGAAGCGAAAGAATGATGCTTGTAAGGTATGCCAAAGTTAAATGTTGCCAGTTGCCCTTTAAAGTTACTAAACGGCCGCGCCTTTCCCCTCCCCCACCCTTGAGTTATTTCTTCCATGTTTTTAATTTATAATTGTACATGCTCAATATTTTATCTGGTACTTAGCATCAGCCTTTTACAATTTTCATCGTTAACTTAAAAAATTTTACCATCTCGTTTGTTTCCTGGTAGGAAAAGGGTGCCATGGAAAAGCTTGTGAATATACAGATTCCAGTTAAACTAAAGAAGCAACTAGTTGATGACAGTGAGTTTGTTACGCATCTTGGGAAGGTAATGGTATCTGGCTGAATATCTTCATAACCATTACTTCTATCGGATCCAATGATCTATTAATTTGGGGTTTGTTAATTTTATTTCGCACTGCAGCTAGTAAAGCTTCCACGCACACCTAATGTGGACGATATAATGAAGAAATATCTGGAGTACAGGCTGAAGAAGGATGCGACGTAAGTATGTTGTCTGTACCCACCCTGTCCATCATCTTCTTAACAATACTATACGATTACAGGAAAGATGAATCAGTTGGAGAAATCGTGAAGGGGCTGATTTGTTACTTCGATAAAGCACTACCTGTGATGCTTCTATACAAAAGCGAACGACAACAATATGAAGAATTGATGGTCAAGGGTGTCTCTCCTTCTTCCATATATGGTGCCGAACACCTTCTACGTCTATTTGGTAATACTGATTGTTTCCTTATTATTCTAACTAGTGGTCAAAGTTAGAGGTTAGAGGGTAGAGGTTTTGAAGATGGTATCCGTTGTTTCATTGATTGCAGTTAGGTTGCCTGAGTTGTTGTCTCAAGCCAACATTGAAGAGGAGACTTTGATGGAACTGCAACAGAAGTTAGTTGACTTGCTCAAGTATTTATTCCTCTTCTGACCACTTTTCTTTGAGACATTTATCGTGGGTTTCCGTGTTGAAATTTTCAACAAAATGTGGTGGTGACCGGTGAGACGGGTCTTTGTTTTGATGTGTTTGTTCGTTGCAGGTTTTTAAGGAAGAATCAGAATGCGTTTTTCTTGTCATCGTACCATGTGCCTGAGAATATGGAAACAAGTACCAACAATGCCGATGACTAATACAAGCAGCAATCTCAAATATCAATCTAGCTACTATTCAATATTGTGCCTTTTTATATCACTGTACATACATTTCAAATATCGTCTGAACTACAATGCCAACCATAATAAACGTAAGCCCTTTATTTCAAATTCTAGCACTTTTTTACTTTTTTGTTTAGTTTCCAAGTCAGTTTTTCTTTGGATCTATCTATCTATCTCTCTCTAAACTTTGAGTTCGTACATCCCCTTTTGCTTTTTTAATAATCTAGTGTGAGAGTCTGTGTCTTCGTGATTTGATCTAAAAACTGTACTCCATATTCCTCCACATTTCCAAATTCCAAGTGGTTGCTCAACTATTATATTATACTACTATTTTGTTTTGTTCTCAAACCACTTATCTACAAAACCCATTTTATTATTGTTAATCAATTCTTGTCCACTCACCAGAGTTCCCACTTGTGTCTTTTCTTGGATTTTCGTCGTCCTGTTTTGCATCTCGACGCTCTCTCGTTCTAAAAATAGATGGCAAATCCGAAAATTTCCAAGATTTTTTTTTTTTTGTTTAAACTTTTGGTTATTATTATTCTTACATTTAAAATAAATAAATAAACACGAACAGGTATTTTGCATCAACTTGCTCAAAGATCACCCTCTTGAACCGATCATCTAAGGTCTATCATTCATATGCGATATATATATATATATATATATATATATATATTTGAAGTTCTTCTCTACGTTGTTCAACCCACAGACCCCCAATTTTGTTGTTCTTCCTTATGTACACTACCAAAATTTATTCCCATCTATAGTTTTGGGGATGGGGAAAAGGAGAAAAGAAAAAAGAAAAAAGAAAAATAAAATAATAAACAGAAAAGGTGACCCTTCAAGCGATGGGGGCCGGCGTAAGGAAAGCCGATGACTTCTTCGTCATCTAATTTCTAATCCATCTTTCTTATTCCAATCCGTTTTACGACTGCGTTCGTTATAGCCTCCGTCTGCAAACACAGTCCATTCTGTTCCATCCCAGACATGTAGCTCTGCACTTCTTTTCTAATCATTTCTTGCATCACACCCAAGAACTCCGCACTGAAGAACTGCTTCTCAATCCCCACCTTCTTCCCACTCTCATGATTGCCTTCCGACATGTGTTTAGGTGCCTCACCGGAGTCGGATCCAGGCAGTGAGAGCGTGAGAGAGGTGGGAGGATCGTTGGAGGTTGTGTCCATGGGCGGCTGGTTTGAATGAGAAATCAGATGAGCGGGCGGGTAAGTCTTACAGACCTGCGAAGAAGACATTCCAGAGAGACTAGAATCGCTCAAGTCGGACCCAGATGGACTACTGGGATTAAAATACAAAGGGGGAGCACCAAGACTGGTGGATCTCTTAAGAGGATGGTCGTCTTCAGCGGTAGAGGATGAAGATTTACGCTTGAGAGTAGAGTTCCAGTGGTTTTTGATAGCGTTGTCGGTGCGACCATTAAGAAGACGAGCAATGGTGGCCCACTTGTTACCAAATCTGGAGTGAGCCTGGATAATAGTATCATCTTCATCGGGAGTAAAGGGACGGTGCTCCACTTCAGGAGAAAGCTGATTGCACCACCTAAGACGACAGGATTTACCAGATCGACCAGGGATAGACTTGCTAATAAGAGACCAATTCCTAGGGCCATAGTTATGGACGAGACGTCGTAGTAACTCGTCCTCGTCGGGACTCCAAGGACCCTTAATACGGTCAGTGGTAGCCATTAAAATGTGGACGAGTAAAAAAGAGAAGGAGAGGCGTAGCCTCAGCCTGTTGTAATAGAAAAAGAAGAGAAGAAAAAAAGAAAGAAGAAGGGATTTTATAAGTGGTGACCGGTGATAGCCGTTTCAGTTAGAAGGAAATGGAAAGAAAGAAAAAAGAAAAAAGAAAACAGCTGTCAAAGGGACACGCGTCACGTAACGGTGGCGAGATGAACACACGTATTATGAAGGGTGTTTGGAAAACCGGGTTGGGTTGGGTTGGATAGTTTGGGTTTTGAAGAAGAAAAGGATACGGTTGGGAGTTGGGGGATGGGAGCGGACGAATTTGACTGAGGTTAGACAGGCTGTATAGCATTTACCAAACCCAAAAACCCAAAATTTAAAATAAATAAATAAAATAAAAAGTAGGGATATTTTACATCCGAAAAGGACGCACGGAAGTGGTGAGCTGTGTTAGGAAAACGACAAAAAACGAGAGAGAGAAAGTAAGAGAATCCGGGGAAGGAAAGGTGTAGTGCAATCATGTGAGTACAGCCTGTAAACCGCTGCCTTTTCCTAACTCACAATACAATATACCATTATATATATAATTTATATATAATATATATAATATATATATATAGAGAGAGAGTCTCATTATCTTAATGTTAACGCTCCCAACACACATCCATATCCAAATCCAAAACCATTAACATTATATGGTTCAATTTCATGAATTTTTATTCTAATTTCAACTATTGTTTTTTTTAATATATTTATAAACTATAAAATTTATTATAAACAAATCATTAATTTTTTTAATGTGAAATGAAGTTGATCTAATATGGTACCACATCTATAAAATTAGGTTAAAAGTATATGTTTAGACTTACATCGAGAACATGAAGATATTTTACAAATTTTAGAAGAGATACGCTATGAGTAGAAGTCCATATCAATCAAACCGTTTTCCACAAATTAAAAAAATTATTGACATAATAAATTTAAAAAATTAGATTCATAATTCATAATTATTATTTTTATAAAAATGAAAAAAAAATCCAACCCGTGAAATGTAAAAAAAAAAAAAAGAAGACATATACACACGATAAACACAATACGCTTGTTAATAAACTCTTTATATCCTAAAATGTATGATATTTTAAATATCATATTCTTAATTTGTCACCCACTACAATTTTTTCGATGAAGATATTTTGAATTTTTTTTAATTTTATTTTTTTTATTTGTGGGAGAAAAATAGAGAAGATTTACAAAAGGATAGTTTAGAGGAGAAAAGTTAAGTTAGTTATCCATTATTTCCATCACCGTATTTCCTTTATGAGATAATCGGGAGATTCCAAAATTCTTCAAAATTAGGGTTTTATATATTTTTTTATTAAGCTTTATTTATTTTTATAATTTATTCAACCATATTCATATTTGTTTTTAAACTAATTTACATAAATTAGGCCAACAAATTTGATAAAACTCAACATCACACCCTTCACTTCCTTCCATTTCATTTCTATTACGATTTATCAAAATGCATTTAATTTTCATTTAATATATCAATTTAAAATTTTATTTAAGTTTATAATTGAAGAAGTGCTAAAATTTATTTATATTTGTTTTAGAAAAAGAAAAATGAGAAGTTTTGGGATCCCCAAAAGATAACGATAAAACGGCATAATAAAAATAAAATAATAATAAAAAAATAAGGGATAACGATAAATAGGTACTGGGGTTTAGAGGGATTGTATGATATGATGTACGGCATAAAATTCCAATCTGAAGTGCCACGTGCAAACATCTCCCAATTCAACCTTACAATACAATGTCCTTTTACCGTACCACCACCCCACCACCACCCCCACGTTTTTAAGTTTTTATTTATTTATTTATTTATTTAACTCCATCCTCCTCACGTGACATTCATCTCCCTCTCACGTGACCTACATTCCCCACCCCGGTTTTCATATTCCAAAACCATTTTCCAACTCACGCTTTTGAATTTGTCAATCCAATCCCCTTCCGCTCCTTTACGTATATTTATTTCATCTTATCTATTGCGAATTCTACTTCATTTTCTATAAATTTAATTTGTCTAAAATAAGATCTATTTAGTTCGAGATTTATTTTCGTTTTTATATTTTAATATATGTATATATATATAATAAAAATTTATTAATACATATTTTTAAAAACCATTTTTAAAAACAATATTCGAAATAAAAATTTCATTTTATTTGTTTATAGAAATGGTAAACATGAGATACAATATTACATTTTCAAATTTACAACCAAATACAAATTTTAAATTTTGAATACGAATTTCAAAAATTTAAATTGGTACCAAACGTGTTTTTCAAATAGAGGGAAAAATAAAAATTTGTTTTTGTTTTACATAAATTCATTGTTTTCTAAAATAATTTTTGGATCACGAAGCAAACGGAGCTTAAAAAGCACGAAAATTTTAGGTTTCATACACTTGATCGACACGAATCGAACATTTTATTAGTGCAACAAATTCATTAGACATGCATAGAACACTCATTGAGTATACCAATAAGCATATAAAAGCATCAATTCAATTAACTCTTACTATAACGATATATATATATTTTAAAAAAATGAATATTTTAATAAATGCGTCATTGTCGTATCTTATCCTAGATTTTTAAAATATGGCGTATCGTTGTGTCCAACTCTTGTGGTATCGTATCCGTATCCCGTATCCATATATGTGTTTCTTAGCCTAAACTACATATGATATGATTTTGTCACATTCAAATATTATATCCTTAATCGATTGGTTACCGTTTGCATCGACATAATATCCCACATGCCCATGTGAATCAGAAAGACCATATTATTAATTATTGTTATTATTATATATTGCAAAAATATATCATAGTTTTCAACTCCAACGTTTTTTTTTCTTTTTTCTTTAATCATAGTTAATATCCAAATCCATATTACTATTAACAGTCTTATCCATTCCAACTAACTTCTGATATCACGTGAACAAATCTCATCAAAAGCTCAACTAAAACAGTTATGGGTAGGTAATACTTCAAACAATATGACGTTACAGTTTCATATTAATTATTAAGTAGCAACTAACAATAAGTATGAGGATGCAAATAGTACTATACTTGTTTCTTTTATCATTATTTTTCTTATAATTGAATTATAATTTCTGCAACGACCAAAGATTTGAACCCGAGAGTACATGTTGATCTAGACTCTATTTTCTTATACAAGCTAGACATACTTTGATGCTGTATTGGATTAATGATACCCAAATGAGACTCGAAGGAGTTAAGTTACGATAAGTTAATACTTCGTAACGTCATAATGCAAATATAAGAATTAGTTTAGTTCAGAGTAGTGTATAAGCTTATTCAGTATTATAGTAGTAGAGAGAAAAACTACATACTACCACTATTTATTGTATGTCTCGTTCATAATATTTTTTTAACGATATTTTGGAGCCCACTAACTTAAAAAAATAGTACAAAAATAAATAGAATATAGTGATTGTTTTCGTATGCTATTTGTACTTGAGAGCACTTGTATTTTATGTTAATTGTCAAGGTTGTTTGTAATGTGGTATTAGAGCTTTTCTTTTAGACATTCAACAATTTTCTTTTTTCAAAATGAAAGGTTAGATTTAATAAAATTAACGATAACAAAGGTTGAAAAACGTTGAGGTAGAAGATAATATTAATTATTCTAGAAGGTTCTTGAAGTGTCTACCGTATGACATAAATATGTAAATTATATTTCTCTAGAAATTAAATTGAAGTACGAAAATAAATATCTCAAAAGAAAAATCTAGAAATATCCTAAATATTTAGAACTCAAGATCAATCTACATACAGAGATTCTTTTACTTGGCTCCAAGAATCTAAATATGAGTGATATCTCTTCAAAAGTACATCTTTGTGTTCTTAATAGAAGCGATTGTTTCTCTTCCTTTTGTGTCGATTTCTTCCACGGAAAACGAGAGAGGAAGAGAATGGTCCAAAAGCTGGGAACGTAGTGGGTTTTCATAAGTATGACGTTTCTCAACAACCAATTTAAGAGACGTACAAACACACATTGTTTACATTTATTTTTCTTGTTTGGCGTCAAAACTAGTATTGGACTAAAATCATTGATCTTCCTTGTGAATTAATGCGTCACAAAAAGCACATGCCCAAAAATATAACTCAATTCAGGAACCACAGATTTTCCAAAATTATCAACCAATGCTTTAATTAAATCATACACATTATGAGAGGATGTTTTTAATTAAATTAAGAATAGTATGGTTGAAAACATAGGTGTTGTGGTTAAAGGACAAGGGAGAGTGGGATAAATAATGAATGATGTAGAAGTGAAAGGGAGAGTTGGAATTAGAATGAATGAATCTATAATTTTTAATGCAAAAAAAAAAAAAAAAAAAAAGGACAAAGGGGAAGATAGAAAGGAGGCCCCACAACACACAATAACCCTAAAACAAATAATTAATTTTCGAGGTTGAGACGATGTATGACGATTATGTTTTTTTTTTATATATAATTGTTAGATATTATGTTAAATTTTTAGAATTTAAGACTTACTAAAGTAGGTGAGCACCAAAAGTATTGTGTTCAAGCTCGGACTTCATTGTTTTCTTTTCAATTAATATTAATTCTGTTGTCGAGGAGAGATGCTGAGGTGGCAGAAAATAGGAATAGTGAAACTTTAACTAACACAACGGCGGCGTTTTGGGGGAAATGACAGCTATATGGCACTTGGGATGAGTTAAATGGGGCCCAGAGTCCATGATTTTGCGCTCATCCAATTTTTTCCTTATTTTTGTGAATTATAGTTGGTAGACACACCCAAAAATTTACAAATATCAACCCAACATGGGACACCATTCAAATTAATTTGTTGTATAAAAAGTATTGAAAATCTTGATTTTATTGTGTGGGGACCTTCAAAATAAAGGAGAAAATAACTCATCAATAATCTCCTACATCACCGAGATAGATCTATGTCAATCTAGAAATTTTGTTGACGAAACTAAAAATAATCTAAAAGAAATACAGTTTTTTTTGTGTATATATTATATAAAGAATATAAAGTTTAGGTATACTCGAACTTTTCTAGATCTAAACTAATTTCGTCAATAGATCTACACCATCAAAACAATTCATCTCAATATATTGTGAATTATCGTAGAAGCCAATGTTTGTGAAGCGTACTTATAATTGTACATAAACTTGTTTGGTTTGGTGGATTACAACCCACAAACATTATTATATTATCATAAATTAAATTAATCAAGTGTTTAGTGCATTCATGAAAACTATAATAATCCTCCATAGTTTGTTCTATTTCTATATATATTAATGGGTCAAATTTAAATAATCTGCATTCTTTGTTTTTTTTTATTATAGATATCACCCTCTTCAAACACATTTCTTATATATTTATATATATATATATATATATATATATATATATATATATGTAGGCCCACCACACGTTTGAATGATACCCTTCATCCAAAATAATTCATATCATTGGAGAAGAGTTGGGTCCAATTACTGTATTTGGATGGTTAATATGTGTTAACGAATATTTAATATCTATGTAATTACTTTTTGTATTATATGTATTCAACCTTAATTAATTCATAGTATTTAAGCATTATGCTTTAGTTGTAATAGGTTCTTTTAGAAATTCTAATAGAAGATTTCTTCGTGTCTCTACGTCTCTTTATCTTTTTAACTTTGTGAGAGGTTTTATGGTATCATGGTCTCAATTTTGGTCATTTCTTCATCGATTGGTAATGATCTGGTCGTCGTCGTCGTCGAACCCAATAAAAAGTATTCACATAAAAAATTGTGAGTGAGTTTGTAAAAAATGCAAACAAATTAAACTAAATTAGTTGAAAGAAGGTAAAAGATGAATTAAATGAAATGGAATGATTAATTATTATTTAGGGCTGCTGTTTATTATGGGAATACGAGAGATTCGTAGATCCTGGGCTAATGGGCCGAGCTTCCGATTTGTGGTTTGAAGTGATCTATTAACGTGGAGATGGGCTGAGCCCACATTCTGTTGAAAAGCCCAAATCCATGTTTGTTGCTTACCTTAAGCACAAAAACCGCCCTTACTAATACACAAATGTGTAGTTCGTAATTAATTTAAATTCGAAAATAAATAATTACCCCATGAACTTTCTGTCTCCTAAGACTTGATTGTTTGAACTAAACTCATGACTGCAAACATAAAAAATGGCAACTTGCCTATTTTTATTTGTCTAATTAATCATAAGGGTCACCATGCTTTGGCTATACTAATTCTTTTAAGGATAATGCCTTTGAGGAGCCCACTGCTGCGTAAGCTAAAGCCTGTAAGACAATGTGTTATGCTCTTCATATTATCCTTTCCTCCTAAACCAACGGTCCCACCAGTTTCTTTCTTTCTTTATTTATTATTTAAAGCTGCTTTTCCATGAGTTTTTTTAGAATAATTAATTAGAAACATTTGTTTTCTTTTACTCCTAACATTTGAAATTTTGGAACGTGGTTCTTTCACACACAGGAAAATAATATGTGCGTGACCTTAATAGGAAAGCAATTTTAGGGTTAAATAGCACAAAGGAACTATGAAAAATATTGGCATAACACTAGAAAAGGAAAAGATTTAGAGAAAAATACTATGCAAAATAAGTTAAATAAAGAAATAAATATTCTGCAAACTAACAACATTGAATATAACCTCTGGACAAGATCAAACCAAAACATAGTTTGAGACAAATAAAAAGAGGACATAATCACTTTTGTTTTATTAATAAAATAATTAATAATAAGAATAAGAATAATAGTAATGATTTAGAAATTGAGAAGAGAGCATATAGGCCAAGTGGAGTATGGTTAGGAATTATTTAAGCAGACTTGAGTTGAGAGGGACTAAATTGCGTTATTAATTAGTGGGGAAATGGGTATAACTAAAGTTAAAACTTACAAAAAAGTATTACTTTGTTTTCAAATATATATATTAATTCTTTCGGTTTCCCCCCGGCTTGATTCAGCCACACTCCAACCCAAAAATGCTCTACTTATGCCTATTATTTCTCACCACCGCCGCCCAAATCCCGGCCACCTCTCAACAACCATCACCACCCACCGACATTTTCCTTCTCGCCGGACAGAGCAACATGGCTGGACGAGGCGGTGTCACCAACAGCACCCTCACCCACCACACCACTTGGGACGGCGTTGTGCCGCCCCAATGTTCACCAACCCCTTACATCCTCCGCTTCGCCGCAGATCTCACTTGGGTCGAAGCTCGCGAGCCACTCCACGCAGACATCGATTTTCTCAAGACCAACGGGATTGGGCCGGGCATGCCCTTTGCCAACACCATTCTAATGGATAGACCGGGGGGTCGGACGGTAATAGGCCTGGTCCCATGTGCGATCGGCGGGACTTCGATCAAGGAATGGCAACAGGGATCCAATCTGTACAACCATTTATTGAGCAGAGCCGACGCATCGGTTCTTAGTGGAGGGAAAATCAAAGCGCTTCTATGGTATCAAGGGGAAAGCGATACTGAAAATGCAGAAGACTCGGAGCTGTACGGTGGCAGATTGAAGAAGTTCTTCACTGACATTCGCTCCGATCTGAAGATTCCATTGCTCCCAATTATTCAGGTAAGTGGATTAAAATAATAATTAGAGATTAAAATATGGGTTTGGTAAAACGTGAATGTGTGTTATTGTATGTTGGTAGGTGGGTATTGCGTCGGGAGAGGGAGGGTATAAAGAAGGAGTAAGAAAGGGGCAATTTGGAATTGATTTAGTGAACGTGATGATTGTGGATGCATTGGGGCTTTCATTGGAACCAGATGGGCTTCACTTAACCACTCCTTCACAGGTTCGATTGGGCGGGCTTTTGGCTGATGCGTATAGGCGATTTCCATCTCACCCATTGGCTACTCCATTAACAAATGCTGCTCCTATCTCAAGAATTTGTACCTTTTTTCTTTCCATTTCTTGGATTTTTACATTTTTTATGCTATTATTCTTACATCTCATTCTTTTGTAATCATCGACTTACTTTTGCATCAATGCTATTATTACGATGATTCAAAAGGCTGGAACGCAAATGCAAATGCTTAGTGTCTCTGTTTAATAACGGCTTCGTTTAAGAGCATATAAAAAAAAAAAAAATTCTTAATATATATTAGAATTGAGTTGTTAATTTCTTTTATGGTACAAATTGAGTATATAAAAATAATTATTTAAACATTTTACATACAACATTTTACTTCTTAAGAAAAAAATTTAAATAAAATGACATGAGTAACCTGGTCCAACTCAAACTCTTTGTGAATCTAAAGATTCTTTTTCAAAGTCAAATACTCAACTATTTAATTGAGTATAGAAATGTAAGAAACATTGATAAAATGTCCACGTTGGGGACTCAAACCACCAATGTTTAGGATGGAAGATTCACTTAAACCATATCAATATTTGTGAAACTCATTTTGATTGTCTAATAACAATTTTTTATATGACCAAAGCAAGTTTAATTCAGTAGATTCAACGCCTAAAAGAAAACTTTGTACAAGGTTAGGACTAAGGGCTTTATTATTTGCTAACACAAAGGTAGAAAAAAGATTCACCGAGAACAGAACACACACAACATTAAAACCCCAAACCAAATTACTCCATTCCCATTCTTAATTAATCTAACTATTAAGATTACCAAATCCCAACTTCCATAAACCCATCCTCCGTCGCGAATCCCCTAAACATCCCTGTCGTGTTGAACCCACACGCCACTTCTCCATTTCTAGACACTGCAATCAATCCCGCTTTTCCTTCATCCAGTCTCTCCTCCATCACATAATTCACCGCCTCTTGTAGTCCTAACCCTTTATATTCCATCAACGCCGCCACTTCTCGAGCCAATGTCCCTCTTATGATCGCCTCCCCTTCTCCCGTGCACGATACCCCACATACATCACACGCGTACGTCCCCAATCCGATCAACGGCGAGTCTCCGATACGTCCGATCTTTTTATTTATCAATCCACCCGTGGACGTAGCTGCGGCACACCTTCCTTCGCTATCCACCACCACGCATCCCACTGTCTCCGGCGCGTACACGCTGATTGGGAGGCCGTTCATTTGCAATGGTGTCTCCACGCTCGCGCTACATGTCTCGCTTGGAACCCGGCGATCCAACTGTTTAAAATAAAAAACCAAACGAGTGTTGTTCAAACTCCGTTTCGAGGACGGTTATTTGTATTGAATCAATGATTACATGGCGGGCGGCTTAGGCTTACCCATATACCGTTGGCTTCTTTGGCTAGTTGAAGCAGTTCGACGTTTCCTTCCGTGATGAAATAGTCGTTGCATACAAGCTCTACACCCTGAGGAGATCGGAAGTGTCAGAAAAATTGGAGGTTACGAAATCGGGAAAAAAGAAATCAGAATGGAAATAGACTGAAACCTGTTGCCTAGCGAATTTCTCAGCGCCAGAGAAGGCGAGATAGGAATGGGGAGATTTATCCATGACAAGACGGGCAAGGGAGACGGGGTTTTTGACGGTGGTGAGTCCGGACACAGCTCCACATCTCCGTTTAGGGCCGTCCATGATGCTGGCTTCCATCTCTACGGTTCCGTCCTCGGTGAGGGCAGATCCACGCCCAGAGTTAAACATGGGATCGTTTTCCAATTCTCTAACCTTCAAAATGGAGAGGGAAATTGTTGGTTAATTACATAAGGAAGAAACAAAAAGATGTAATATAAATGAGAGTGAGAAGGAAATGGAAAGCTTACGACGAGTTCGACGACATCAATGGCAGAATGATTTGAACGAAGAGCGTGGATGCCAAGATCAAGGCAGCGAGTGAGAAATTTTTTGGCGTCGTCTTGACGATGCAAAGGGAGATTAGGATCCACGCCAGCCCCGCCATGAACTGCAATGGCCCAACCTCCCATTCTCTCTCTCTCTCTGCCTTATTCTTCACTCTTTGTGTTGCAATGCCAGATTTGAAGGAATGGGAAAAGGCTTTATATAGCTATTTTCCGGAACCCAAATTATTCCTTCCTAAACCTTTTTCGAATAGTAAAAACAGTTTTGGATTCCGTGGTGTTGTGATGCGATTGCGAGGATCCTACTCATGCGATTACTTCCGCTACTTGCGGGTCTCTATAGTATTCGCATTTTTCCTTAATTATATTTTTAATTATTAATTATTTTGTAATCAACTTGTTTAATTAAGAAAATTTAAATTTTTTTTTTTAAAAAAAGGAAATAGAGCAGATTTTGGGAATAAATTACTTGTTTTCTTCCCTATTAGTTCTGGCGGAGTGTTTATTCTTGAACATTCCTCCCCCCAACAACAAAGAAGTAACCAACTTTGTTTGGTTTTTTGTTTTTATAGACGGTTTATGCTGAATAAATTTATTAATTAAATAAATAAAACAAAATTAACTCTTAATTTAGTTTTAAGTTTTAAAATATTATATTATTTTTTAAATTTATTTTCATTTTTTTTTTTGTTCAATGAATCTTATTGAATCTCTTTCTTATTTTGAATGTTCATTAAATGCTCATTTTCTTTTGTTATTAGTATTAATGCCTATTAACTAATTAACGATAGTTATTTATATTTTTACTGATTTTCCGTCATTGCTGTTTTCCATTCTTAATTGTTTTAAATCAATTAATTGAAATTAAAGGCCAATTACCAAAATAAACATTATTATTTTGAAGTAGTAGACAGACACCTCGGAGAAGTATATGTTAAAATTATTATTTTTATTCATTTTTAAATACTCCCATGCTCAATAATATTTAACAGAATCCGAAGTTCAATTGATTTATTATTTTCTAAAAAAGAGGAAAAACACACGTGCAATAATAGACTAGTAAAAATAAAAGGTATGAGAAAAATTGCGTCCGAAATATGACTACCAATTAGGGAATTAATTAAAAAAGGTGGGTCCCGTGGAATAATTAATGAGGTCAGATTGATTCTATTTTGAAGATGGGAAATTGGGAATTAGTCATAAACTATTATTCTATGACACCACATGATAGGAATGCTTGTTGGTTGATGACTAAGGGATAACATAGAATTTTAATTAATTAATAACTCTAATTTTATATTAATTAAAATATCGATCTTATCTCCTAGTTTGATTAAAAAAAATTAGTTCTTTTTGTCTACAAACATCACAAGCTACATAAATAAATAGGCTCAATTACATAATTATCTAAATTTTTATATATATATATTTTTTTACCTGAATAACCTAATATATTGTTATTTTAAATGTTGCATTTACATGATGAGCCAAAGTATGGGTAATTTGATGATGCAGTATGGTTAGATAATTTGATTATGTAAAAAATATATAATTTGAATTATAAATGATAGAGGAAAAAGAAAAGAAGAATATAGTGAAATTGGGTAAGCGTCGATGTCTAATAGGGTGTCACCTCTCTCTCAAAATTCAAAGATTCCAAAAGGATACCATATCTTCTGCTCCATTTCCTTTTGTTTCTTTCAACCTACTAATCCCTCCCAAAGATTCTTCCATCCAGTTGCGGATCTTATGGGTTGCTTATTATTATCATCATCATCATCATTATTATTTTGTTTTTACAAAATTATATTTATTTATGTAATGGCCTACCACTTTTGACCTTTTGTGTTTGTAAGGTAGTAAATCAAGAATATTGTTTACGTTGTATTGGTAAATTTTGTTTTTTTTCCCTATAATAATATGTAGGTTGGAACATTAAAGATTTAAGATGGTAACAAACACGAAATGGGTTAGCCCATTCAAATCAATGGAAGTTGGGGACCCAAGTGACAGCTTTGGCCCGATAGAAGAGGAAGTGAGACCACACGTGACGACCCCAAGCTTAGTGAGGGCTAGTGGAGTCAGGTGTATGTGACATAAGCTCTAAAGATCAATGTACCACCAAAAGATGAAATTACTTCAAGTGGTTGGAAAGTTGTGGAAGACGACCCAATAGTGGCTTGCCTACTAAGGGTTTAGGGTTACAATCATTAATCATTAGAAAGAAACCCATTATGTGGAAAGTTACGATCACACATAATAACTATCTCATAGATCCCAATTCCAATAATACTCAGCTCAAAGCATTATATCACTCATGCAACTGAAGCACATATACCAAATTTAGGATGAAACTAAAGACATAATCCTTAGTAGGGGTGTGCAAAAATCGAGAAAAACCGACGAACCGAACCGAATTAAATCAATTGGTTAAAAATCGTGAAAAACCGAACCGAACCGTAACCTATTATATTAATTATGTCAATATTTATATTAATAAAAATATATATACTAATTCACAAAAAGCCCGACCAAAACCTTTTGTTATTAATTTTTTCTCTAGGCCCAGGCCTAACTTAAGAATGATAGATTAAAACTTAAAAAAAAAACCCTAATTTAGAACCTACAAATCTCACGCTCACACTCAACCTCGCTCTAGATTCCAAGTCGGTCGGTGACCATCTTCGAGACCATCTCTTCACGGAAACTTTTAAGTGACCTCCGACTCCATCTCCAATCTCCATTCCTTATTTTCGTTTTTCTTTGTCAGTAGCACGGTTTCGCTCCATCTCTTATTCTTCCAACTCCATCTCCTCTCTTCAGTCCCACGCTTCGGGCTCTATATTTGAGTGATTTAAAGATGAAAGATGAAACTAAGGAAAAAGAGTGCAGGAGATAGGATTTGATGTTTTTTTCTTTTTTCTAAACAGTTTGAATCGAACCGAACAGAACCAATCTAAACTGAAGAAATTGGTTCGGTTCAACAACCAAAATTGAAAAAACTCGATTTTCAACGGTTCAATATGTAGATAAATCGAGAGGTTCGATTTGGTCCTTGGTTCGATCCAAAACTAGACCAAACTTGACCAAACCGAACCGTGCACACCCCTAAGCACAACTATGAAAAGACCCATCAATCAAGCTTGACTTGTGATTCTTCTTTAGATTTTTTAACAAATGAAATGCACATAACCCATGCTCAGCTGAATGATACACCGAGCTAAACCCACTAGATATACTTTAGTGAGCATCCAATACAATAACAAGCTCATTTGGTTGTCCAGATGCAACCTTTAGGTTACGAAAAAGTCAAGACCATGATGCATCATTCTTTGAGTCAACAACAGCAAACGCCAAAGGGACAGTCTTTGAATCACCATCAACTGTGCACACAGTCAATAGAGTACCCAAGTATTTATTCTTCATAGATGCACCGTCAACTGATATTATAAGTAAACAATAATTCCAAGCATCTAAAGAAGCAGCAAGTGCCCCAAAATAATACTTAAAACTCCCTTCTTCGTCAGCTTCTTCCGATGTATATGTTCCTGCAATCGATATAGTGAACTATAAATATCTTGGTATTCCAACATCTGTCGATAACACAAATACATTGTATTTCACTATACTATATTGTGTTACTCCATATTTGACAAAAAACTAAATACTTGGATTTTTCTCAATAAGTGTACGTGAGAATGATGACAAAAGAGCATATGATGACTCAGGAGTGCCACGGATAGAATTCAGTGCAATTTCACGACCTCTCCAAGTTTTGACATAACTTACATTTACACCGTGATGCCTTTTCATATAGGTAATGATATCACATGGACCAAATGGGAGTTTGTCATTCATTTTGAAGAAGGATTTGGTACATTCAGCAACCATCCCGGATGTTGCTTGTCTATGGTCATCTTTTACAATATCAATCGCACATTGGTGGCTATTCGAAAACTTACGAATAATCCAAATGTCACTCTTCTTATATACTGATGCACGTAAAACCAAGAACAAGTCAAATCCTTACATCTAATATCAAAAGAAGTATAATTTAAACGAATTGTAGTAACTTCAAAATTATTATTGAGAGCATTCAAATAAACAACTTTCTTTAAAACAGCTTTGCTTCTAACAGTGCACCTTTTTTATAATAAGGACATTAGAATAGACTAATTCAAAATTTTTAAAATCAATTATTATAGAGTCCAATTCTGACATTTGGGCAGAAGGATCTGTTGGATCTTTATCTGAATTCAAATACTATGTAATCCCTTGCGTGCCATATATCACAGTATCAACAACAACACACACATCATTTTTAGGGAATTATGATAAAACTGCCATAAGCCACAAATGTCTTTATCATCGACAATTCTAAGAATTGTTAGAGCCAACTTAATACACAGTCAACCGAGAAGCCAAATTATTGGAAAAAGAAAACAACTTGCCTTGTATGCAATCAAGAAACTGTTGGAACGAAGAATCAGTTGGAATCTCTATCTCAACAACACGATAATCGTCGTACTGTGAGCTACCATTCCATTTACCATAAAAAATAATCCTTACTTCTTGTACAAGCATTGCAACCAAAGACCGATGGAAGTTGATAGTATTACGAAGAACTGTAGTCTATAGGAAAAATATCTTCTAATTTTTTAGTTAAATAAGCCGACACAAATACTATAATTTCTCCACAACATATCTTAAAAATAAAATATTGAATATCTTTCTTAATCTTCATGAATCAATATTTTGTCAAAACAAATAAAATGATAAAAATAAAAAATAAATTGAATAGTTAAATGATAGAAAACCTACATTCTAAACTAATCTGCCATTTTTTTAAGTTGATAAATTATAAAATTGTATATAATATATAATAATCTAATTAGTTATATCTATAGATATATTTCAAAATATAAATCAATAGAAAATCCTCCAATTAGTTATCTCCAAAACAAACTAATATTATAATTCAAAATATGAAGAAATCTGCAAAGATTCTCCTAAAAACCAGTGAAGAATTTCAAAATATAAATCACTAGAAAATCCTTCAATTAATTATCTCCATAACAAACTAATATTATAATTCAAAATATGAAGAAATCTTTGCAAATTCTCCTAAAAACCAGTGAATGATTCGGTGTCCCATAACAACTCTTTTGTACGTTTACCTCCAAAACAGTTTGATCACAATCGACGAGAATTTACATAATAACCATCTGAAATTTATTCCACCGTTGAATATCAAATACTTTGTATATCAAACAAAGGAAATTTCACGCATTGGAGGGCAAATCCGAAAACTGAAAAACGTGATTCACGTGTGTCCAATGTTTTTTGCCATAAATCTTCTGATTTCTTTTTTCTGCTATAAATTAAAATGGCCTCCCCAAATTTTGTCATTTTCTTTAATTCCTCTGTTTTAAATCTTGTTGATCCACTCTTAATCCACAAGCTTAATTCTCAAAATCCACAACACCCTTTTATCTTTACTTTATTGTTATAAATCCAAACTTATTCTCAAAATCTGTTGTAGGAATAACCTTCTAATAAAGATTTTTTTTAAAAAAAAAAACATTAATTAAAATCATTTTTTCTTAGGAACAAATCTCAAATTTTCAAAGATGTGATCCCTCTAGCAAGAATTCTAAAAAATCAGACTCCTGAATTTTCTAGATTTGGTCGTAGGATTTTTTTAGGAACAACGACCTAAGTTATTAGAAAGCATTAATTTAAAAACCATTTGAAATTATATATTAATTTTTTAATGTTTGAAAACATTAACAAAACATAATTTAAAGTAGTTTTTTTTTAACGATTTAAAAGAGAGTTTTATAAAAAATTTATAAACTCAAAGAAATTTGAAATAAAAAAAATTCAAAACTTTGAAGAAATTAAAATTTAGAAATCAAGTAGGAACTAATACGAATAATATAATGAACAAATCACCATTAAAGATGCATAATAATAAATTATATAAAAATTTAAATTTTAACAAAAACATATTGGAGATCGATCTCGAACTCCCAAAGAATCGATCTCCTCACCTCAAGAATCTAGAAAAACGGACTCTCAGATATTTCTATATTTCATCGCATGATAGTTTTGAAAAAGAGATTACGAAATAATGAGATTAATCATCAATATAATTTACAAATGAAAATGCACATATTAAAATGACAAGAAATGATAAATATCTCCTTGAATGTATTAAACAAAGATATGAGGAAATAAATAAAGCAATAAATAAATAAAATTGAATACGCTGTAAGATATGATAGTTTCTCCTGCTCCGTTTCTCTTTTTTCTTCCTCTTCTTCCTCTACAAATCTCTCTCAAAATCTTTCTTATTCTCCAAATCTTTCATCCTCTTCAGCTAGAGTACATAAGTAATTTTTTCCTTCAAATCTTCCTATTATTTTTAAGCATCCATAATAATGTTATTTCTCTTACAAGTTATGTATTCGAATCATACTTTACGCAATTTTTTAAATATTTTTTTAATTTTTTTTTGAAGAATTTGTTTCAAAATTTCTTTATTTTTCCTTTTTCTTTATTAATTTTTTAATTACAAAATTCTTCAATATTTATATTTTATCTTATTTTTTAAATTTAAAATTTTCTTATATTTAATTTTATTTAATATTTAAATTTTTAATATGTACATTAATTCTTTTATATTTCAAATTTCAACTTCCCAGATCGACATTTATTTTTATTTCTTTTCTTTTTATACTTTTGTCCATGTTTTATAATTTTTTTTATTAAATTTGTTTTTTACAAAATAATTATGTTACATTTATATTTTATTTTTATTTTTAATTTTACATTTATCTAATATTTAGATTTATAT
>JBBPDJ010000021.1:1940713-1964183 GCA_037974625.1 Cucumis cinereus
CTTTACCTCCCAAAAAAAAAAAACACCCCAAAAAAAAAAAAAAAAAAAAAAAAAAAAAAAAAAAAAAAAAAAAAAAACTGTTACAATGAAGGTGAGGTGTATGAAAATAAGCTTTTGACAAGGTGTGGGGTGTGAAATTGAACCTCATACCTCGAAGTTGATAGTACAAGTTTAAGCCAGTTAGCTATGCTCATGTTAAAAAACAGAAAATTAAGTTAGTTGTAATTTTCAACCTTTCTTCACTTTTTGGAAAGAGTATATATAAACTAGAGAGCCTCACATGAACTTGTACTATCAGGGTAGGAAAAGGAAAAAAATAAGACATGACGACTTTGTTTGGCTAGACAATGAAGGTAAAGTGTTATGAAAAATAGTTTTTTTTCTAGACAATATGTATGTGGGAGGGAGGGATCAAACCTCATATCTTGTGGTTGATAGTACAAGTTCATGTTAGTTAGGTATGAACATGTCGAAAGACAGCAAAATAAGGTCAGTTATAATTTCCAGCCTTTTTCATTTTTCGGAAAGAGTATATGTTAAACCAGGGAGCCTGGCCAACAGACATACGAACATCTGAAATCCCAAGGAAAGAAAAAACCAATAAAAACAGCCTAAGTAGGAGAAGAAGTGTGAAAGCAGGCCATTAGACTCTGAGAATAACTTCGTATTACTCAAGCTACTGTCCTCATGCAGTAACCTATTTCAAATGACTATTGTGGTTCAAGATTATAGTTGAGCAACACAGAAACACAGCCACATAGTCCAGTAAGATACTTCTCGAACACCAACAGACAAGTCCCATTTAATAACTGTGTTATATCTCTTGTGCAAACAGATGCGGAAAAGAATGATGGCCCACCCAGATCTTCGATGGACAAGCAAGCGCCAGAAGATATACATCAAAAGTATCAATCAGAGAAGCCTCAATATTATTATGGTACGAGCTTCTATTAATATGAAATTGCTTGCTGACTTCAAGCACACTTCAAATGTGCCCTTTATTGGGAAAGGGATTGATGCAAGTTGGAGGCCATTACTTGATCACATGGGCAGCAATTTGAGAAGGCGTAGAAAGTCAGAACAAATGTTATTAGGAGTAAATTAGTCATTTTTTTTCTTTTTGATATCCGTGAGTGTCCGGACCAGCTTACGCGCACCTCAACTAATCTCACGAGACACCCGCTTGACCCTACAACATTTGAGTGTCAAGGAAACTCATAGGAAATTAATTTCTAGGTAGGTGGCCACCATGGATTGAACTCATGACCTCTTAGTTAGTTATTGGCCTTTTTACCACTACGCCAACCCATGATGGTTGGTAAATTAGTCAAACCCATGATGGTTGGTAAATTAGTCATTAACATGATGGTTGGTAAATTAGTCATTAACATGATGGTTGGTAAATTAGTCATTAATTAGGAAGTTTATTAGACTGGTTATTAAGGGAGTTGGAGTGTAGGAGAAGGCGAGCCTTTTGGTAAAATTGAGATGTGAAGCCAGAAGCTTCTGCCATCGCTACCATTTATTTCTGTCATCTCACATGGCAACTCTTTTGGTAAAATGTGAAGCCAGAAGGTTCTGCCAATCGCTACCATTATTTATTTTATTTTTTATTTTTGTCATTTCACATGGTTTCTCTTAGCCTTACTGTCAAATTCCAACCTTGTATCTTTACACTACATTTAGCTAATGACTGGTACTTGGTAGGACAAAGTTTTCAAAAAGTTTTAAAATTATTCAAATTTTCCTTTTTACTATGCGCTGGAATCATTAACCAAGACTGGACTCAAAGCTAAAGTTGCAAATTTCATTTCATAAGATTCTTGGACCTCACAAGCATGATGTTCATGCAACTGCACTCAACAACGTCTTCCATCCTACTAACATATGTAAATCTACATCCCCCCCACCCAATTGCATTTTGAGCTTTTAGAAATATCCATAAACAAAATGTCATTTGGTTCTTTATCTGCTCTTACTTCAATACAACCTAACAAAATAAGGCATGTGAACTGCATGTTTGAAAGTTGAAACATAGTAACATAAGAACTCTGAAACATTTAGTCGAAGAGAAAAGCGTACCATGATGGATTCAAGTCCACATCCAATTTTATCTTCAGCATGTGGATGATGAGCCAGAAGTCTGTCTACCACAATTCTCTCATCCTCAAACGTCAATCGCTCCCCATCCGCATACCTAGTGTACAAAATAGAGGTCCTTAAGAGGGGGGCATAATATCATAGGAGCGAAGTGTGACCGTCAAGCAGAAACATGAGCTATATCTTTTATAGAAAAGTGCCTAATGAGACCAACCCATGAACAAGCCAACCTGGAAACCTAACCCTACACATTGGGGAAAGCACTGCTTTGACCAGTTAAAAGCTACATGGTCACCCACTAGTACTCACTGAACATAACCATTGATCTCAATTATCATAAAATTAGGAATTGGATACTATACAAGATGGAGAAGATCAAAGGCAGCATACAGGTTACAATCATAACTCCAGTAAGCAACCAAATGGAAGAAAACCTAGAAAAATATTGTGTCAAGAAATATCGATAAAATCGTCAACACAAATCTGAGTTGGCTAATTCCAAAGAGGACAAAATAAAAGAAAAAAGAGGCAAGTCTCAAGCAAAGTCAGACTCTTGAATATCTCCCAAAATGAAACTATGAAACACACAACACCTATTTCCTCTGCATCACCTACAACCGATCATACACGGAATTGCCCAAGTGCCCCACTGCCCTAACATACAAAAAAGAAAAAAAAAAAAAAAAATCCCTCCCTCTAGCCGCACAACTGACAACTGCTCGGATAGAACTGAAAGATTAGTGCATTAATTAATTAAGTTGTAACTTCATGTCCAAGAGAGAACAAAATACTGTTTGCATTCCACAAATATATAGATATGTATGCCAGTAGCGAAAATCTAGTCCAGCATTATGATCAATACCTTAATAATGTCACAACCACATAAGTTTTTCTCTAACTGGGTTTTAAATTCTTCTGGTTTGGGGGGGATATGGTGCGAAAGAAAAATATGAAATTCTTTAATCCATAATTTCACAATTCCAAATTTCAGCAATAAGCACTCAGTTGACACCTGACACATAATGGTCCTCTGTTGGCATAAAGTAACTCTAAGGCACACTGTTTGTTCTTTGCAGAGGCCGTCAACAGTTACTTAGATCTCAAATAAACACAGAAAGATTAGAAAGGGCACAAACAACATACTGCTAAACCAAATTACACTATTCATTTTCTTTCTACTATAATGTTTTTGAAAGCTTATCCGTAGTTGCTATAGTTTTAGGAAAGATTCAACATCTAGGGACTCGCGTGGTATGTAAATATCAAATGATCTAGTTAGGAGTTCATGTACCAGCAATAATCACATTGCCATATAAAAACACACCATATATGATAAACCATTTCAAATTGATTCAAATTAGAAGTAAAAAAAACCTAATAGTTGGTGATCAGTTATCAAAAAGTTACAAACTTTAAATTGTCCGCTTCATAGTTACTTTTCACGTTACTTTCCCATTCCCATCTACCCGCTAACAAATTTCTAAAGAAAGATGCAGGTACATTTCCGCTTTACAATCTTTCATTACCTTGAGTCAAAAGGTGTTCCGGATGTTTCTTGGACAAAAATTTAGGATTTTTTTTTTCTTTTCAAAACAATGGATTTTTCACTACGTTTTGACTCAAAACACGTTTCATATGTCTGTCAGTTAAGTTTAACAGAACATTTTCTCCAATCTACAATATAATATAATATATTCTTCGAGCAAAGGAAGTTTTCTCGCAGTCCAAAAAGAAAAACATAATTTTTCTTCAATGATTTCTCGTACAGTTTCTCAGCAACCAAAACGCAAACACATAATTACTATAATACAGAGTATAAACTTACGGGGTGAAATTTTGAGAGCAGGACAAACCTACGGGAGTGGAGGATCTCTTTAGTGAGGAACATGATAGGCTCGATATCGCCAAGAATTTCCTCCGCCTGGTCCTTCCACTTTCGATAATCAGGCTCGTCCCATCTTGGGTACTTTGGTGGCTCACTGGCACTCAACATTGAGGTAGCATTATCACCAGTTGTTAAGTCGCTATCCGATGGAGTAGACGCCGCCGTCGCACTGCAGCAAGACCGGCGAGTCACTTGCACAATCCCAGTACACAGCTCGCGGTGCTTAATCCCTAACCGCAGGAGCGGATGACCTCTGAATAGGAAAGAAGCAGCCATGAGGATCAGAAACGTTCATGTGGAGAGCAGCTCAGTGCTCAGCATGAAGCGAGTAGACGAAGGTGCCTTCGTCTTTATTGGGCTTTATGGGCCGTTCATTGGGCTGGATGGGTCTATACCACCAATTCCTCTTCTCAAGTGGCCCAACAAATTGACAGCTGGCTATTAATATTTACAAATTTATGTAGCAAATGAAAATATTTATGTAAATGTATAATATTATTAACAAGTTTCGACGGATGGTATTGATGACGAAGGTGAAATTGATTTGGAAAGTTATTACTTTAATACTCAATCTTTATCTTTATCACTTTGTTCTTTTTCTTTTTAAAACACAGATTTAATTGTATTTTTTTAGAAAAATAAAAAGGAAAAGGAAATAATTTGTATTATGATTGTTTGAATAAAATTATATAAATGAAAAAAAAAAGGAAGAAAAAGAAAAAGGAGTGTAGGCCAATTCAATCGAGAAGGGGGGAGGAGGGATTCAAAGATTGGTTAAATAGTGAGTAGGAGAGAGAGACGGGATCTGAGTCCACGAAGACCACGTGAGGTCGCCCGCTCCTCATTTTCTCTCACAGTGGAGGTGACTATTCTATTAAAAAAAAAAAAGAAATTTTAAAAAAAAGTTGTAAAAAGAAACAAAATAAAAGAAACTTTTCCAAAAGCCAATTGGAATTGGTTTTCAAGTCCGTCTATCTTGTTCCGCTCTTCCTCTCTGTAGAACGGAAATCAACGGAACAACAACGTCCGAGACCTTCAACCTAACCCCATCTCCGTCCTCCGTCCTCCGCCCTTCGTATGATCGGTTATATTTCAACCCTTCAAATCGAGATTTTTCCTTCTTCAACTTGCCCTGAATGGGCCAATCAGCTTCGTCGGCTGCGATTCTTAGCCGCCGCGATAGCAATCACAGTCATCGATCTAAGATCAAATCTACGGCTTTGATTTCCCCGATGCATCTGGATGAAACTGATGACGTTCAGGAAATAATTCATGGAGCCTCCGACTTTATTTCCGATCTTCCGGATGAGTGCTTGGCTTGTATTTTCCAATCCCTTAGTTCCGTCGACCGAAAGGGATGTTCTCTCGTTTGTCGCCGCTGGCTCAAAGTGGAGGGACAAAGCCGTCATCGTCTCTCCCTTAAAGCTGAAGCGGATCTTTCCTCTATGATACCTTCCCTTTTTACTCGATTCGATGCTGTTACCAAACTTGCTTTGAAATGTGACCGTAGATCTACGAGCATCCGAGACGACGCGCTTATCCTCATCTCTCTTCGATGCCGTAATTTGACTCGTCTCAAGCTTCGTGCGTGCCGTGAATTGACCGATGTTGGCATGGCTGCTTTTGCCAAAAACTGCAAGGGTTTGAAGAAACTCTCTTGTGGATCTTGCACATTTGGAGCCAAAGGCATGAACGCGGTTCTTGATAATTGTTCAGCCCTTGAAGAATTGTCCGTGAAGCGACTTCGTGGTATCACCGATTCAACTGCTGAGCCGATTGGGCCTGGCGTTGCTGGTTCATCCCTCAAAACTATTTGCCTAAAAGATCTTTACAATGCACAGTGTTTCGGACCGCTATTAATCGGTGCCAAAAGTTTGAGAACATTGAAGCTCTTTCGATGCTCGGGAGATTGGGATGCGTTGCTCAGAGTTATAGCAGACCGCGTGACCGGTCTTGTTGAAGTCCATCTCGAAAGGCTTCAGGTAAGTGATGTAGGCCTCTCGGCGATCTCAAATTGCTTGGATCTAGAAATTTTGCACCTCGTTAAGACCCCGGAGTGTACCAACCTGGGCATTGTGGCGCTAGCAGAACGATGCAAGCTCTTGAGGAAGCTGCACATTGATGGATGGAAGGCAAATAGGATTGGTGACGAGGGTTTAGTAGCGGTTGCCAGAAATTGCTCTAGCCTTCAAGAACTTGTTCTCATCGGTGTGAATCCCACAAAGGTAAGCTTGGAAATACTGGCCTCAAATTGCCGTAATTTAGAGCGGTTGGCATTGTGTGGAAGCGACACTGTTGGTGATAGCGAAATCTCATGCATTGCCGCAAAATGCATAGCACTGAAAAAGCTCTGCATTAAGAGCTGTCCTGTTTCGGATCAAGGTATGGAAGCGCTTGCTGAAGGGTGCCCAAATTTAGTGAAAGTGAAAGTTAAGAAATGTCGAGGTGTAACTCCGGAGGGTGCAGATTCGTTGAGATTGAGTCGGGGATCCCTTGCTGTGAATCTAGACAGTGGTGAACCTGAACATCCGGATGCAAGTGCAAGTGATGGCGGGATACAAGATAATGTGGTTGATTTTCATCCGATTCCAAATCAAGTTGTGCCTCCTACGATTGCATCTAGTAGTGCTGGGCGATCCTCGTCACTAAAGTCAAGGTTAGGCCTTTTGGCGGGGAGGGGTTTAGTTGCTTGTACACTGAGAAGGTGGTCAGGTGGTAATAGCAGTTCTCGAATTAATAATTAGACATCAGGAATGAAGCAAGTTTCAAAACGTAAACGCTTCCGGTCATGTTCTTCTGCATTGTTTTGTGGTTGTATTCCCTTGATTCTGTGTTTAGTGTATTTAATTTCATGCTGTGTGCTCTGCTTATTGCTCGTCTTGGAATTAAATATTCACGGTCCTCACTTTCTTCTCATATTGTTGGAATCTATTCGATTGATAGATGAGTAGTGCATGACAGAGTCTACTAATTTCACGTCCAATACTTAACAAGTGCTTGCATTAATCTGCAGCAATATTCATTTATTTGATTGACTATTTTCAGTAACATAGTAAATAGCATGGTCATATGCACGGTATTCATCGTTTCTCACCGTGCTACACTCATGTTGTGAAGCCTTTGATGTACTTGTTTCAGTATACTAGATACGACAACCACTTTCCTACCAGTTGTATTATCACTCCTCTGGATGTTTCAGCTGGTATTGAGAAGAACCTCCACCTCTATCATCCTCAACAAACAGATCAATTGGCTCACTCTTGAACCGATCCGAATGTGTTGGATTGTATACTGTCCTTACGAAGTGATGTAGTGAGTTAGTTTTGTCAGATCTATATAGACAGGGGGTTTATCTCATGTATTAAATACTTGTGAATTATATTAAACTCTCTCCATTATAGTTCTGGGAGAACTCTTTCCATTATTGTTTAGGCTACACCATGAAGGCTGGCAACGGCTTAATGTCATGGAGAAACAAATGGACGTTGCCTTTTTCCATATTCAATGTTTGATCTTTTTATTGATATCCATATGATTCAATAATCATTGACCCTTACGTAAATTACCACTGAAGCTTTCTTTACTTGCCTCGACGTAAAGGAGAAAGAGGTAGCTTACAGCTTGCTTTGTGTTTGTTTTATGTTCCATAGACATTTGTTATCTTTTTCAGTGGAAATGTGATAAGAGAGCTGACTTCCTTTGTTCAGCGGAGGATCGAGGGTTCCTCAATTCTGCTGGTTGAGGTATTGTTGAATGTTGACTTTTGAAGCATGTATTTACTTTATCTGGATGCATAAGACCAAATGGAAAATTCCTGTCTAAGCTAATATCTGCTTAATTTAAATCTGCACTAAAATACTTGGTGGGAAGTCTCCATATGATCTGTTCGCTTTAGCGTCAATATCGCATTAAAATTCCCCTTCTCCTGCATTTATGGGAGTTTTTTTTTAATGCATTTGACCAGTACAGAGTTGCATCATGCTGACCTACAAGTTTTCTTTTCCTCTGTGGTCAAACATTGCAGCTTCGGTTGCTTGTTTATAAAACAATTTATGTAAGTTGCCACATAAATATAAGAGAGACGGAGTAAGGCCGTCAAGCCCATTAATATTTCCTTGAATTGAAACCGGTGCTTGTCCCCTCACAAGGAGCAAAATTTGTATGAGGTGGTTGGATTGGATCTCAAAGGTGCAGTAATTCTTGGGAAGATTTATATTCTGATTATTATATGAATCTTTTTCACAGTAAAAGGTCGTCTTAGTTTCAACATAATGACTGATATTTAGGACGCTTTTGTTCGTGGTTTTGTGAAATCGTGATTCAGTTTCAAAAGAGGTGCATCTTAATTTAAACTGTTGAATTCACTTTTTGTACTGTGAGGTCTGTTTGTTTGCCAGTTTACATTGTCCGTGTGGTGTAACATTTAACACTACAATGTCTATACAACAACTAACATTTGTGCCAGCTGCAAGGAAATGTATCATGTGCAAGGGAGAAAGTGTAGACATGACACAACAGGAAGCAAGTGATACCCTTATCATCCCTGGTTTTTGGTTTCATCAGAAATTAAATCATTGTCACTAGTCAGTGAAGGTGAGAATTGAGAAATGTTTATTTAAAGATGCTGTACAATTTAAAAATGCCATGAAATAGAATTGAAGGTTGCTAATATCTAGGTCTGAAGGTCGTGGATAATAGAGAGCAATAGGTTTTCATAAATTAGGATTATTCTTCGACAAGAAGAGCCTCTTGTTCCAGATTGAGAATCATTTTAGCTTTCGATTTCAAGCATTTGTCTTGCTAGAAACTATTTTGGTTGTAGGCTATACGGGATATCGATGATCTATAGAGAAAGTTGCGATTTGGATGTATGTTGGAAAGAAAATGAAGAATATAATAGCGTAGGAATGTAGAATGAACTATTGAGTTATCAACCATCGTTCTTTGTTTGAGGACGGTAATAAAGTTCCTTCAATACACAGATCTATTGGGTATCTATAATTTTCTTACCAGTTGCTAAGGCCCAATACCAGGCCCATTAATCAGACTCTCGGCTGGAATATGTAGATCTTTGGTGTGAGAAGGCAAATAAATGTTTCTTTGCTTTTAATTTGCTTTAAAGTTTCAACTAATCATCCATCACTTTAATTACTTGGTAACAACACAATCAAACTTATTAATTAATGCCAGTCGTCAAAGACATTCCTCTCTAATTCATAAATACATCAACAAAAAACCACCCAACACTCAATTACTCCATCGCAAGGCATACACTACCCTCGATTGCACCCACATTACCACTAATTAAAAATGATGATATGGAGATATAATCACATCAAAGAATAATTTATTAATCAAGTTTAATCCATGGTGAGGTGAGTCGTCAGCGTGGTGGAGGTGGGTAAATGCCAGGGGAGCTTGAACCTGAAAATGTACCTGGTGGAGGGGGAGGGTGAATTGGGTAGCCTGCAGGGGGAGCAGAGGTTGGATCGTAGGGAGAAGCAGTTGGTGGTGGAGAACCATATGGCAGGAATTGGGACCAAATAGCAGCAGCGGACCCATTAGGCTGCGTTGGACTCGGCGGCGGATGGGCACCATATGGCAGGAGTTGGTACAAAATGGGGCGTTGGGTCGCATCTGCTTCTAGGGGAGCTGTAGAATCCAACCTTGGCGCTGTGTAATACGAGTCTTGGCGCTCTAACTACGCCAAATCAAGACAAAAACAAATAACTACTATTGTACTTGTAACTTGTCATTGGTCAATAAATAGTTGTATAAGAAATGGAGATTACTCTACAACTGGAAGTGGGGATTTGCAACGTGAGCCGTAAGTAACCTGCAGGCCTGCCATGATAACCAACTTAACTTACGAAGAAACAAATTCTATATGTAATTGAACTTATTGCTAATTTGTACCTGCCATCTGTTCTCTGAAGAGTCCAGGTGGAGTCAACACGACCATCAGAAAGTAGTTCTTGGAACTGAATTCTAAAGAGACGATTCAAGAAATGAAAGTTTGTTATTGTTATATATACAGAACGGTACCAAATCCTAAGGCCGATTTCTTACCTTAAAGAGCCAATAACTTCGTCGTTTCTTGTGGGCTTATTGGCTAATACCCAAATGTTCAATTCTACAAAATCTTCAGTGAATTCGAAAACGAATTTCTCCTCGAACACTGGGTGTATGCCTTTACCTAATGAACCATTCAATTCACAGAGTGAATTCATTTGAATTTGAATTCCCAAAATTAAAACCACATACGTACCAAAGCAGGGTCGGGTTCTCCTCGTGGAACCGCCATATACAAGGACACAGGAGTATTCGGTTGCAAATGGCTCTGTGTCCTCCAAGTTGTAGCATCGATCAACTGTAGAACCAATGAGAAAAGGGAAAACGATTAAATAGGGAAGGATAATGAAGATGAAGAAGGCTTTATGAGTAATTGCCAACAATTTACGTGCCTGTGACCTCAAGCAACCGTCTGATTTGCCGTTGGGATCCTCCCCAGAATGCCATGATCTTCTTCTTCTTCTGTCAAATTCTTAATTTGCAGTTTGGATTTCTGGGTAAAATGTTGTTATGGAAGTTGAAGGCAAGTTTGGGTTTGTAAGAGGAAATGTGAAAGAAGGTGGGAGTGGGACAAAATTCAAGAATTTTTCTTTGCCATATTTCAAACTAATTAAATAATCCAAATTTTTTAAGTCAACTTGTAAGAAGGATTCATTAGAACATGTATTGTTTTTAATGTGACATACTTAATTCATTCAATTTGTAGATTGTTTATTTAATATTGGATGAAAGTGTCAGCGCTGAAAATTTTTCTAAACTCCAAAATTCCACTCTCATTTGGCTTGCAAGTCGCAATTCCTAATCAGGATCTCACAAATAATTATTGCCTCTTTTTTTTTTTTTCTAGTTATATTTTAAAAGCATATTTGAACACATAAATATTATGTAGGTGTAGAAATAACACATAATTACACGTTCGAATTTTCAATTTTATATCTAATTGATAAGTATCTAAACTTTTAATTTTGTTCAAAGTTATTATACCTGGCTTAAACCTACAAATGGTAAGGTAAGGTTGTTAAAAAAATTCCATTTTAAAATCAAACATCAAACATTTAATATTCTAGTCAATGTGAGCTTGAGGGAGAGATGCTGACTTGACTTCCATTCTATTGGGTCAAAGAAAGGAGTTGGGCCTATGCTTCGAAATACAATCTTCCTTCCTTTTGAGGCCCATTACGGATCCAAGTCTTGGGTTAACACCAGATACAGTCATGGAAAAGCTCTATATTTTTCTTTTTTTTATTCAAATTAAAGATTTCTTGACAATGATACATATTAGCTTTAAATACTACTTTTGTTTTCGTATTTTTTTATATGATTCATTTTGGTCCTTCTACTTTAGAAATGTTCATTTTAGTTTCTATGGTTTTAAATTTGGATCATTTCAATTCATGTACTTTTAATGTTTTAGTCATCGATCTCTTAAAATGTGACAATTTCAATCTCTTAAAAATTAAATAATCAAAATAATCACTTTCTTTAAGCTCAAATACCAAAATATTCAAGAACTAGAAACCAAAAGCAAGAACCGAGGTTCAACTTTGGTTACGTTTCTGGACTTAACCCACATGCACAAAAGGTGTTTGTTATAATGTCAAATCCAGAGAGGTGGAGACTGGAGAATGGTGCTAGATTAATATCATTGGAGAAGTAAGACCGCCTTCGTTTTCCCAAATTACTGTAGCTGTCGACGCATATTTACTTGCTTCAGTAATGGGAGGCATCTTCCCAACATTGTGTTTCTTTCGTCACAGCCAGTAGCCCCATCTAATGCCCTATTATCCCCGCTTTCAATGTGATAATAAAGGTGCAATAAGACATTATCCTTTATTACATAGGGTACTGTTAGCTTGACATTTATGTGGCTGCTTTCAGGTTCAAAGATTGTAACTGTGATACATCTCAAGGATGGCAATTGAATTTATTGCAGCTCTTCCATATTGGGTGGGTGAGATTGTTTTTGGTCACTCGTAGTGAATGGACAAAAGATTTTTTTTTTCACCTCCCATTTGGCTGGTCCATGTTCTTTACACTGTCTTAGCATCTTTGAAACCCATTAAATTGAAGATTAGTTATAGCTTAGTACTTATTTCAGCTATCTTCGTGTGTACAGAGCAGGATAGGGTTTCTGCAAAAAGGTGGAGGGGACATACTGGGAAAGTGCATGGTGCTCCTTTCCCCTCATAAATTCGTGGTGGACCATTACTTTCTCATTTTTTTTTATGTTTTTCTTTGTTCTTTACTGTGTGCTAGATGTTTAAACTCTCAGCATGCTTAACTGGCTATCTGATAATCAGCTATCACTAACTCTTGAAGTTCGAAGAAGACATATTATCAGTTTTACATTTAATTGGGCATTTGATTAATTACCTGATGCCATATAATTGAGACGGGTGCATTATAATTAGTGGTTACAGTCAAGTCCTTTTGAGTTTAATTAGACTTAAACATAACACATTTACTTGCAAAGTTATCATTTTTTTCATTCATCTATTTCTATGCTGAGCATGAAGGTTTCTTGACTGGACACTCGTAGCGTTAGTAAACGCAGCCAACTTAGAAAAGAACAATAATTGTTGAAGGGCTAAGGTTGCCGATGGATATATATTATGCCAGCTAAGCGATGTTGACAAGAGAAGAAGATTTACCTCTAGGAAAGGATCCTTCTATAATAATTTTTAATCCCAATTTCTAAGGAAAGGCTTTCCCCGAGTGTTCATGAAAAATTATCAAAACTTTAATAAGTCAGTTGGCCATGAAAGATTCAACTTCGTCCCTTCTTGCAGAAAATTTAGCAGGCGGGTTTTCGACAAAGCAATTGATACCATGGATTGCTTCTGTCAAAGTAAATGAAGCATGGAACTTGAGAGTGTGAGAAGACCAGAGCTGTCTTGCGTATGGTGGGCCAACATAAGGACGAAGTTTGGTGCAATTTGAATCCAATGGAGCTATCAAACTTTTTGCGGACCACATCACCTACAATAGACAAATTGTTATGTAGGCATTTGCCGGTAATGAGTGTTAAATGATTTATTTTTTTGGGAAACAGAACCTTGGATTATATATGTATTCCTTAACACTTGCATGTTTTGCTTTCTTGTCCCGTAAATTATATCAGGAAGTTGCATTGTAAAGATCCTCCAACGTTTATTAATGTGCAAAATATGTGTTAGAGAAAATTTGAGGTTATGACTCGATAATGAATCGATTAAATTTTAATGGGATTTTTAAGAAGAGATCACTGTAATCCCAAATCAATAGTTGTAATATGATTACTAAATTTTATTAATTTTAAATTTTTAGTTCTTTTTTGGTGGCGAAATCACTACCACAGCATAAATAATATGTATAGTATAGCCAGGACTAGGAGGAGGTTGAAGCGTGTTTCCCACACTAAATGCCAGCGAGTAGGTGTAGTAAGTACCATGATTGCTCTTTCCCATTTAATTGTGAAGAGAAAGACGAGTACAGAGCCAATCGGTTTTCTTTCAGTAAAATGGAAAGTGGCCTTCCCATGCTTAACTGTCTGTTGCAACACACTTTAAGGAGTCTATGTTTGTCTTCAGACTCTTGTAGCTCTACCTCTTCTAAGTGGGTTTATGCCATTTTCTGGAGGATCCTCCCTAGAAACTTTCCTCCTCCCAAGTAAGCAAACTAAGAATTCAATTGCTCGTGGAAGTGATGGATCAGTTCAAGTTGTATTCTATTTCATGAGATATTCTTCCCACGTACTTTGGTTTGTTGCAGGTGGGAGTTTGGCGGGAGTGCCCTTGATCGCTCAAAAGGAAACAAGCGGAACTGGTATGTATGGGCAAAGATGATAATTTTGTTAGATAGCCTTGACTGCTTGGGGAGTTTATGAGTTGAATTGGTTTTATAACAGGATTCTTGTTTGGGAAGATGGATTTTGTGATTTCCACGAATGTCAAAGAGCAGCAGGTGGGTGTATTACAGGAAGGTTTGGAGTTGATCTCTTCTTCAAAATGTCTCATGAGGTTTATAGTTATGGAGAAGGGTGAGAAAATCCATACATTCATTTAGATTCTCTGGAAAGTTCTGAAGTACTGTTTTATGAATCTGCATGTCCCTGCTTGCAGATTAGTGGGAAAGATTGGAGCAGATAATAGTCATAAATGGGTTTTCAGAGATAACGCAACTGAAAGTGATCCGAACCTCATCTCCTCGTGGAACTCATCCATTGAGCCTGTAAGAGTTTTTTTTTTTTTTTTCCCATTGGAGGGAAAAGAATGTCAGTTCAATTCTAGCTTTCTTGAGCTTTCCACTTTATTCATGTACAGCAACCTCGAGCGTGGGAATCTCAATTTAAATCAGGCATTCAGGTTACTATTCTACAAACTTAGCTAGCTACAAGCAAAACACTGCAGTATGAATGATCACTTACAGCTTATCAGATACTTCTTGTTGTAGACAATTGCAGTCATTGCTGTACGAGAAGGCGTAGTTCAACTGGGCTCTTTTGATAAGGTTTTGCTTTATTTTTCCTTCTCTTAGGTAAACTTCTTGCCAAGCTACACAGATTGATGGCTTTTTTGCAGGTCCCGGAAGATCTCAATTTAGTCATTAATGTACAGAGGAAATTCAGCTACCTGCATAGCATGCCAGGTATCATTGCGGTTCAAAGGCCCTACCTTCCTAGCCAACATCCGTACGTTTTAAAGCCAGATGTCCAGATGATCGAAAACCAATCTACTGGATTGAAGAGATTGTTCAGTTCTATGCTTGATGAATCTCCCATCAAATCCATCAACTTAGGCTGGAATACCCCACAACATTCCTTGGCTACTGGATCGCCAGTGTGGCCAATACCACCTCTTCTTCCTTCCACTTCATGCAGCCTTGGAACTTTTAAATCAAAGTTTCCTTCTAATAGCACCCCACCTTGTGAAGTCAATGATCGTCGTGACCCCGTTCAACACATGTCCATTAACCACCCAAACCTGAATACAACGAAAGCTTCCAACTCAGAAGCAAAGATAGAAACCTCCAACAAGTTAGATGCAGCTCAAGAAACAGAAGAGAAACAAAATTGCTTAAACCCAAGTCTGCGGTTTGAAGATGGGGTGATGACAGAGTTGGGATTCCGACTTGGAGAGACGACCCAGAATGGTCAAAATCTGAATTAATTAGGAAAAGTACCTTTTGTAATGACATTAATTGTCACAAAAAGGATGATTTTGGTACTTGCATGGATTTGGATGGTTGGTTAACATGCACCCAAATTGTATAATCACTGTTTTTTTAGTTATCTGTTAATAAAAATATCTAGCTACTAAAGTAGTTTAATCATCAAACAAAGATGGCTTTATCTTTCATCTGTGTCTCCCTAAAGTTGTTAAAGGAGAATAGTGAATGGTGGGAAATGTCTCTCAGCCGTCGTACTTGAAATTGAAAGCACAATTGAATTGGATTGTGGCATTGGTTCCTGTGCTGCATTATCTGCAGTGTTAAGAGGAGTTGATTAGAGATGGATGAAGGTGAATATATGATATATGTGATAGTGATGATGAAAGGATGCATCCACTCATTGAGGGCAGAGTGGGGTTCCACTCCGGTGGTCTATCCCAATCCTTCCTGCAGGTAATTGTAGTGCACCACAGGCAATGGTCCCCGGAAACAAATTGGAAGAGAGAAACATGACAAGAGAGTGTTAGAATTTGGATCAAGTTGTCTATGACATATGAATACCATCACCCGACACAATGGATGGTCCTAGCTTTAAGTTTTCCTTTTTCTTCTTTTTTTTTTTTTTTCTTTTTCATCTTCATGGGGCTATGATATGAACGAATATGAGTTGCTTGTGGGGCTGCTCCTATTTAATTGAAAGCTGTTGATGAGTCCCATTGCCTTTGCTAAGATCTTTGGAAAATGATTCTTTCTAATGAATCTTGTGGAAATTATTTAGGTGTTACTTTTGTTGCCAAGATATTTCAATGTTGGAGTGGTTCTATGACGTCAGTAGAGAGTGTTATTTAACAATTTTTTTTTTTTTGTTTTCTCTCTTCTTTTTTTTGAATTTTTTTTTGTTAATTATTATTATTTATTTACTTTTGAAAGAAGACTCTTGATTTGTAATGTCTAATTTAATTTGTAATTGGATTGTAGTCATTGAAGCAATGCAACAATAACTTATGTTTATATGTGAAAAAGTTGAAATGAAATAGGCAATCGCTTGTCTTTTATTTCTTCTTTTCTATTTATTGTTTTGGGACAACACATGACTTTTGGTGGCCTTTTTCCATTAAAGGGTTGATTATTTCCATCATTTTATTTTCTTATCACCTATGTTCTATTATATGCATTGATCCTAAAAATAATTATGTAGCAGTAGGACTTGCTGGTGGCACATCTTTAACATCAATTCTGGAAACTCTCTTCTGGTTGTCTAAAGCATCATGAGGGCCCTTGATCTTGTATATAAATTTGTTTAAACCTTATCTTGTTTAGCTTTTGCATTTTTAAAAAATTCTAAATATAGCAAATTCTATTCGTGATAGGATTCTATGACCGATAGAATCATTAGACTGGTGATATTACTATTTTTTACATTTTTTAAAATGTTACTGTATATATTAATATTTTGATTTTAATTATTATATTTACCATTATCTATTTTCGAAAAGAATTGAAATTTAGTTAGTTTTGTGGGTGAAAAATAGTGGAGGGCTCAAGTTTGGGTCCAGCCTAAGCCCATCAAGCCCATGAGTAGCCGAGTAGGAAAGAAGCATGCGCCTCTCTTCTCCGGCCGATGAGACCAAACTGAGGTAGGTTGCTGACTCTACCAAAAGACAAAAAATTAAGGCTGATCAAGCTATCAAAGATCAAAGGGCAAGTTGAGGCCCTTGACCATGACCATAGTAAATTAGGCCGCCTCATTGTAAGCTCTGACACATATGACGATGTGTAGTGTGTAGTGAGAGATCAACTCTATTAAATTACTATTATTTCCAAAGACTTGAAATAAGATGTTTTTCTTTCTTTATATATATATATCTTAATTAACAAATATATATTTCATTATCATATACCCAATATTGATATTATATTAAATTTACTATCTCCTATAAATTATCAAAATCACAAGCAGAGTATTAATGTATTGATATAATATTAAATATATTTAATTAATTATGTTAAGCTTTTCCATCAATCCTGATTTAAAATAAATGCATAGACAATGTTTGGACTGAATTTTCAGTAGACGTAAGTGCAACATGACGAAATTCATGTTAATATTGGCCGATCCACTGAGGCTTCACCGCCAAGCATTATTATTCTTCCTGTAAATGTTTTTCTTCTTTACAACTCAGGACAGATATAAAGCTAAAAACAGTTTCAAATACCAATGGAAATGATACATCAGATCATAATAATTAATGCACAGCCACAATTGGCCTTTAATTCAGAATTATACAGAGACAAGAGTGCTAATATAACTTGAAAGCAATTAGTCTCTGTTCCAAGTGTTCATATCCAAATACATCCTATATACATTCATCTGTGATAACTTAAACGACCCATTGAGAACTAAAATGTGCGAAACATGGGGAGGTATAAAATATGAGAAATACAGGCTTTGAAGAAGTTATCATTCCACAATAACAACAAGCCTGTCATTTCATCCATGACCTCCACCAAAGCTGGCAACCCTTTTAAGCACTGCTCTTTCCAACACTCACATCTCTATGTGCCCACGATGGCCTGGCTGCAGCTGCAGTGCGTCTCATCGCCTTCACTCCGAAAATATCATTCTTGCCCTGTACAACACAAAAATAAGTTCAGTCTTCTTCTTCAAACACCAACCTGCGGCGGTTTGACAACATCCGTAATAAGAAGTGTGAGGTTTTTTAATTTTTTCAACGTGAGATTTTCAATGTATCCCCTCGTGTTTATTTAACTACCTATTTCTTCCAATTTGAGATTTTCAATAAGATGACATGGTGAATTAGAAGTTGAAGGCACGTACCTTCAAGCAGGTTCCAGCACGGACGTTACAGACGGGGTAGTCATGGGGGCAGCAGCTGTAATGGTCATCACAGCAGGTGGCGCTTTCAAGTGGGCAGCATCCCCATTCAAGGCACATCTTTGAGAATTCGAAGATACAGCAGCAAGTTTCAGCGGCGGGACAGGTGTAATATTCATCACATACAGATGGGGGTTTCACCGGACTTGGAGGAGTTGGGCCTGGATTAGGTGGGTTTGGTCCGCTTTTAGTGGGGTAGGAAGGCTCCATTGCAATCCCACAGAGACCGGTTGAGGAAGCAATATTACGTTGCATCCTGACGTAGCCACTTTCACCCCAGTTCGCACCCCACGAGTTTCTCACAATCCAGTAATCAACGCCTCCTTCAGAACCATATCCAACCACATTAACACCATGGTCCAAATCTGTTCCACATCTTCCAGTGAATATACCCTAAACACATACACATACAGCAAATTAGACCCTTTTCTTGTTGAAGTAAGAAAAAAAACTTACAGAAATGGAGGTTATACCGATTGGTATAGCTGGAAACTTCTACCGCCTCCTTCAATGGCAACAGCCACAACCTGTTTTGATGCTGCTTTTTGCAGTGCTTTCTCATTGTTTACAGGGACGTCTTCATAACCATCAATTGAAACGACCCTGGCATTTTTCTGGAGGAGGCAAAATACAATAGAAATAAAGATAATCAGATAACAAAAATAAACTTCTGGTACTCAGAGAGAGAGAGAGAGTTGAGTGGTAATAGAGACCTTATATTGGATGCAGGAGCTATCAAAGCCATTGTAAGGATAATCTTCTTCAGTGTCAAGGCCGCCATTGTTGATGATGAACTCGAAGGCATAGTCCATTAAGCCACCATTGCAACCTTCGTTGTAAGATCTGTCACAATCCACCAGCTCCTGTTCAGATAATGCTATCAAGTCGCCTGTAACAATCTGGTTTATGCCTTCAACGGCAGCTACAGTTGAGAACGCCCAGCAACTCCCTTCATATCAACTTCAACAGTTAGCCTACTTATACTTGAGGGTATAATTTAGAAATGATGACTGGGCTAAATACATGTCAATATATACTCTTTTATTGAATTAAAAAATAATAATTGAATTATACTCTTTTATTGATAGATGTAGTTGATTCATGATACATTTAAATAACATAATACTAGGTCGGTTGATAAAATTTTTGGAGAAAATAAGCCAAGGGTGTATACTCTCTCTTAGAAGTTAACAGAAAAGTTTCAACTTTTTCAATCAGCCAATCCTAATTTTGAAGGGCATAAAGTGTAGAATTTAGTCATATGTGTTAAAATATAGAAGTTTAAACTGAAAATATATAAATAGTTAGGGGCTAAATTGGAAAACAAATTACATTGACAGCAAACAAACATTTGGCCTACTAAAGAGCTTTCAACTAGAAACCGAACAAGCCCAAGGTCCCACCTTCTCGTATGCCCCTATGGGGCAATGACACCAAAAAAAAGTATCTGCCTTGTAGGTAATTATTAATTTATTATACATATCCCTTCGAACAGTTCCTTCAATTGTCTCTATATATAAAAAAGTTAAATCGATAAGCGATCTAATAATTGATCAAGTATTTGAAGTTCAACTTTAACGCTAATATGCTAAATTACTGTTTTTTATGAGAAATAACTGCAAAGATTTTTAAAATTACTATATATTCTTTATAATAAATTTTCAATATAAGAGGATTTATTTTTAAAAAACAAATATGAGGTGTGAGATAAACTTTCAATTTTAAGGTGTGAATTATATGTCAATCATTGTTGTTGACAATATAATAATTTTAATTAACCAAAATCAAAACTCAGTTTCTATTGAGCTAAAATCGATAGTGTGTTTTTCATCTCATTTTCTAAAACATAATTTCAAGGCAACATTATACTTGATCATTTTCTTGAAATAGTACTACACGTTTGTATCAAAAGATCTTTCTTGTGCATACATTGTGTAGAAAGTTGAAAAATAGTGAATAAATAGTAATTTTCACAAAAAAAAAAAAAAGAAAAAAAGATTGGAAAGTAGTTAAATAGGAGGGAAAGTCAACCAATATAGAATTTAAACTCAATGACTAAAATACGATTATATAATCTTTCAGTTAAGCTGTCAATTGCCTAAAATTAAAGCACCAAAAAAATTTAACTAGTTCTTCAATTTGGTTTAGAAAAACTTGTTGGTCGTGTATTAATGCATCATGTGGCAATAATATTAAAAAAAATGGACATATAACAATTATTATGAAGATAGGTGTTCACAAAAATTTGGAGGAAAAGAAAAGGCCCATTCAAATTTCAAATATGTCATGATTTAATATATCAAAGAAAAAATCAATGATTAAATCTCTCAAAAAATATCTCATGATTAAAGGTAGAAGGAGACCAAAAAGTCATTTGGCGGGCCAGTCCGAGTTGAAGATAAGGCAGAGCAACTCAAAAGGCACCCCCGTGAAAAGCCAATTCCAGTGAAAGCACCCAACACCAAACAGAACAACCCTCAATTCTCCTCAATCAAATTTTCAATTCCAACTCATTAACGTTTTTAGTTACTTCTCTTCCTGTTAATTAATTTTGAATTGGAACACATATTAACTAGATTAGTACAAAACACATAAGAAGGTCAAACAGGTGTTTGTAAAAAAATTGAAATCCAATCTAAAATTGGTGAGCTCATGGAGACACCATCAAAGTTTTCGAAGATCCCAATAAAAATCGATAAACCTCACAATTTCCTCAAAATTTGATAATCTTCCCAATAAGATTCGATGAATAGATATATTTCAAAAGTATCAAAACATAATCTACTGTATACTAAAGAAGGAAAAACAATGCAGCAACAACAATTTTTAGTCATTGAAATCAAAACTAAGAAACAGACAATCAACCCTCTTACAATGATTGATCATCGGTCGACCATTTAAAAACCATCACACCAATGGATCAGTAACAATACTGTTACAAACTAAAGCTAAATAATTAAAATCCATTGCAATTAATACTGATTACTGAAAAGGTAAATTAAAAACAGGTTATGTCTGAGTGTGTATGTGCCAAATACACAAAAGAGAAACGAAAGTTAAAGAAAAAGACACAAAATCAAGAGTAAATATAGGAAAGGCATTAAATAAGTAAGTAGGAAAAAAAAAGGCGAGAAAAATGGAACATACCACAACTTCCCTGGTCTTTAACAGGAGCGACGGCTCCTTTAGCCCTCCAATCGACAGAGTCCGGGACGTCATCTCCAAGGCGAGGCAGATACCTGTTGCTGGTCCTGTTTCTCCTTGAACCAGCGGCGAATTTGCCTCCCAAGTACCTAGATCGGTACTCCTCGTTGGTCAGATCTGCGAAAACATTCAAACCTAATCGGTAGGGCAAATTTTGGGCGTTGATTTCATCGATGTACTTGAGATTGTCCTTGAAGATGTGGAATCGATTTTCAGGCTCTGCTCCCAAGTTGTTGTGTAGCTTCCCGTGCTTGGCACGCCACTGGTCGTAGAGCGCCATGACCTCCTCATCCGTCCTCTCGGGAATGATAGAAGAAGGCGAGGCGGTTGATAAAGCAATGAAGAGGAAGAAGAAAAGAGCCATGATCGGGAAGGATTGGAAGGTCCCCATTACTGAATTTCGTGTGGGATTGATGTTGTATGAAGTTAGGAGAACAAGTGTTGAAGAAAGTGGAAGAGGTGACGACTTTATATACACAAATTAGTGTTCATCGATGCATTACAAAAATGGAATGAGAAAATAATAATAATAATAATAATAATAATAATAATAATTTTTTATGGGATAATAATAAAATATAAAGTAAAAGAAGTAGTTAGGAAATAATGGGCGAATGGAATGGGCTGAGAAAGGTGAGTTCCGGGTCAAGATTGACCCGACCCGTTTTGAGTTAGATATTTAAGGGAGTTCCTTTGTTTTTGGGAGGATGGTGAGTGGTTGAGGTTGATAAAAAATGTGTCATACTATCTATTTATGGGAATTTACCATCGTGACTCACGTGTCTGTGTATTTACCATTCCTTAATCCTTACTCCTTAAGAAACTATGAATTCCTACTCTCCTTGGAACGGAGACGGGGGATAGGATAACGTTTTAAATTAAATTGTATATATTTTTTTATTTTTTATTTTTAAAGACTTTTTAGAGTGTGGTCCATTTTATTTAAAATTTAATATATAAATATATATATATATATATATATATATAGTCTTCCGTTCAATTTTCACAAATAATAATTTTGGTTGATAAGAAACTAATTGGTTCTAAAATACTTTAAATTTTAATAATTTAATAATAAAGTATAAATTAAAGGAGGGACAAAATAATAGAAGCGGATAAACTGGATTTGAGGGAGTCAGAAGTAGCCACGTCGTGGTGCGTCTGAATGGTTCGTATCGAGACGGAGAGAACTCAATTACTTATTAGTGGGTCCCACTCGGTGCAATACTATTGAACAATGGAAAATTTTAGTATTTTACGCTATTTATTAATTATTTAAATTTTGTTTATCAAATTGTTTTTTGTCCGGTTTCGCCAATATCATAAATAATGACTGCTCTTGGGGTTTGCCTATTGTATTGACCTTCTTTACCCATTTATGTAATTTACTAAATCCTATTTTTAAATTGGATCATTATTGAGATTCCCTTCACATTATCTCATAATTAATTTAATTGTACTTAGTTTATAATTAAATTGTCGTGGTTTCCACATGCTCATCAATTTTCTTTTATATATATTATTGCAAACTTCGATACACTAAGTTAGCTCGTTTCATCTTATCTCTTAATTATATAAAAATGTGTTTTTCTTTTAAAAAAAAAAAATTGGAAAATTCATTTCGATATTAACTCTTTAGCTTGAATCTTGTATAGTTTCTATTCATATATATAATTATGGTTAGAGGTGATTTTAGGTTGAAGTTTTATTTATTTATTTTGAAAGATATGCAATAAATAGAATAAAATAAATAGGCCAAAATAAAAATTAATAATAATAACCGAAATTAGGAGGTTGAAGTGTCCTAATCAAGCCTAACAAAATGTCCAAGGGATATATCTTTCACATGCCTTGACTCGATTCGTCGACAAATAATCATAGTTTAATTTCAAAATCTTAACAAAATGAGGTAACATGTTCGTCGTAGCCAAGCCTAACAAAATAAGGAGTATGTCTTTCACATGCCTTGATTGGATTAGTCGAGAGGTAATCATAGTTTAATTTTAAAATCTTATTCGAAAGTATGACATTGGTCATCTACTCCTGTAAATACAACATGATAATTTTAAGGAACGTAAGACTGTTTTCCATGTTGGGTTTTATGTCCTAAAACTCGTAGATAGTAAATGTAAACTGTTGACCGTTATTAATAAACAATTATTATT
>JBBPDJ010000021.1:1967100-1998781 GCA_037974625.1 Cucumis cinereus
AGACATACAATGAAAATAACATGCTAAATAAGAAAAAACATAAGAATCACGACGGGGGACGGACGGTGTGGGCATGCAGCCATAGGTACAGGCACCCTGGACAAGCATGACCGACACAGGGGGCATTTAAAAGGCTATAATATATATTAATATTAAAAATTATATAAAACGCAAAAAATACATAAAAGATAGAATGATAAAAATAAAATATGGCCAACTTGTGGATATTGATTGGTTATGATTGAGAAGGAAAGTGAGGTGGAGAAGAGATAGCATTCATGAACTCCAAATCAGACTCCAGATTTGCCATAGTTTGTGGTGGTAAGCAAATCTCTAAATCTACACTTCCTCCTCCTTCATATCCTGGATAAGCAATAACCTTTCCCTCGAATGTGTTGGCATCTCCACTTCGAACTCCCACCGCTTTTCCCATTCCAAATTTGGTTCCATACACATTGAATCTGGGCGAGCTCGACATCAACACACTATACGGATTCGAAACAGAACTCAATGGATAAGTACATGGACACTGAATCCACTTCTCAAGTGATTCTCTTATCTTTTCGTTTGTGATGTTGATCACAGCTTCATGCAATTTCCACGCACCCCAACCCAACCCTCTTTCAACCAATTCCCCTGCTTTTGCATCCGCTTTCACTGATGTTATCATGTTGCCTAAGTAATTTTCAGGCAATGCTGGTTTTAGTCTTCCCCTGTAATTTACTGCCATCCTACAACTGGTACTTTGATCCTGCGTTAGACAACGAGCTCGTGTTATGGCTCGCCATACAAGTCCACTCAATGATTGAAAGGACGAGATTTCTTTAGTGTTGCACTCTGCATTCGCTTTGGCTTTCAGATTTGCAATTGATTTTGCTGAGAAGTGGAAAATTCTCTTCCTTAACTCGGGTGCTTCAAATTGATCTGAGTGAGCAAAGGGGAGATTGATAATTGGGCCATACCCATCAGGAAACCAACGGTCTAGAATGGGTGGTCGTGAAATTGAAATAACTCCATCTCCATATCCATCTCCATCTTCATCTCCATAAGCTTGAAAGATCTCAGACCACATATTGAAGAAATTCCAAAAGGAAGTTCCATCGGCAATAGAATGGTTCAAAGAAGAGGCAATGAAGACGCCGTCCAATAATTCAGTTACCTGAATGGATAGCAAAGGTAAGGTGTGGCCATCGTAGTTAACGGCTTTGTTGAGGTCAAAGAGAGATTGGATGAGTGAAGAAGGCACATGAAGCGGAGAGAGAATGTCAGAGACCGTAATGTCAAGGGCAGCATGGATGAACTTGGCTCCAGGGCTGTTAACACAGTCAACATAAACTCCATTATTAGTAGTGGTAGCAAGGCGGCCGGTAAGTGGGTAGAAATGAAACAGAGTGGCAGAGAGAGAGTTTTTGAGACGATGAAGAAGAGTTCCCATAAAATGATCTCCATGGTCGGGAGGTTTGTGAAAGAGAAGGCCTTTTTGGATGTAGTGGAAGGAAAGAAAGGGGAGTTCAGAAGGGCCTAAATAATATGGCAGCTGCTTAGTTTCTGGGGGAAGATGTTCAGGTTTGATGAAGCAATTAGAGATTTGTCGGAGTGGAGGATGTTTGGGTTTCATGGCCATAGTTATGGATTGGACACAAAGAACATGAACAAGGTAGGCTTGCCAACATATATTAGCTTAATTAAATTCGTCATCCGCCATTCTTCCACAATACATATATAAAGTTTTAAAAAATTTATATGAGATTTGTTTTGTATGTTTCGTGGATTTTTATATAGTATAATGAAAATATCAATCCTCGGACAAAATTGATAGGACCCATGCCATTAACCGATCGATAGACAAGGACAAAACAGAGAAAAGAAGCTTAAATTATCTTCCCTGTTGCCAACGTGGCCAATGGATCATCATTGATTAGGATTGAATTTTTTGTTAGTTTGTTTAAATATCAATTTTAATCTTTTGGATTTTTAAACGAACTAGAAACTCGTTTAAAAAACAAATGATATGTCATCTAACGCTACACGTGACCATTTCTTTAACAAAATGATATGTCATAAGTGGTGGATGTCATTGCATAATTGATTGGTTATTTTGTAGATAGATCATGGTTAACATGGAAAGTGAGGTGGAAAAGAGAAAATAGGCAAAGTGTGAAGGCTCGTGAAGCGGCAAGAGAATGTCGGAGACTGTAATGTTAAGCTCCAGGGCCTTTAACGCAGTCAATATAAACCCCATTGGTAGTGGTAACAAGGCGGCCGGAAAGTGGATGGAAAGCATATCAACAGACTGAAAGATGATTGGGTTTCATGGCCGGCCGGAGTTATGGACACTAACAACAAGCCTACAAATTAGGTTAATTTGAGATCCGCCATTCAAAATCTCACCTATATCAGGAAGATAATAATTGAAGTTTTAAAGTAAAGGCAGAGTACATGTAATTTGATAAGAAAATTATGTAATTTTAACTTTCTTAAAATTTTGAAATAAGAAATTCCAAAAAAAAAAAAATTGATTTTTTTTATTTAACTACATCGCTCAATTTAACTTTTTTTTTTTTTCAGGTATATGATCTTGATTGTACATATTATTATATAGTTTCATACACAAATATCATTTTTTACGAAGGATAAAGTTTTTTCGATGGGCAATATTTTTTTTCTTAATTTGTAACTTCATTTTCAATCTGAAACTAAAAGAAAATAAAATTGAAAATACCACCAAAATATCCTATATTAATTTTTTAATTTCATTCAAACTTTTTTTCATTCACATTTCACTCCAAATTTGAATTAAGTTTTTTTTTCATTATTTTTTTTAATGTGGGTATTTTAGTCCACATTTCTCATATACTTAGCATTTAGCTACTTATACGATTTTTTTATTAAAAAAAAGGGCTACACTTTTATCAAAATGCCAAATTTATTATCCTTTCAATAAATTCAATTGTGTAGGTGTCCGTACTTCCCCATCTTCGTTTTCCCGCATCTGGCCCATTTCTGAATGGCCCACTATAGACCTCCGTTCCCCTTCTCCGGCCCACCAATACTGACCCAACCCTCCCTCGTCTCTCTACTATACAAAAACAATATTTAAAGTTATCTTTTAAAAAAACAATTTTTAATTTCAATTTTGTGTAGTGGATAAATGGAGTAGTATCTGGTGCATTCGATCCAAGTTATTTGCTTTTAATTTTAGTTCAATTCATTTTGTTTAGTTCAAAAACTATTAAGATACGAAGATTTGAATATCATGACTTATAAAAAGAAGCATATATTAATTTAATTATACATTAAACTATACTTGTGTTTGTGATGAGAGGAATTTGTCAGCACACACATCATTCTTTCATTCACAACTTGATATGTCATCACATCATCCACTATTTTGTTTAATCAAAGCCATATTTATTAACAACAAAGAAATTAGCAGTCGAAATCCTAATCTCAGTGTTCATTTCTTTTACGGCTCTGCTTTGAAAAACACACAATTGCGTGAATCGCCGCCCTACCCTCTCCACACCTAGCAACTCCCAATTATTGTTATGCACTTTTGCTGCTCATCTATTTCCCTTTCCCCCATTGTCTTGAGTCTTATAATTCCTTTCTTTTCTTACAAATTCACCCATTTAACTTCCAAATTATTGATAATTCGTAGTACTGTGTCCATTAAATTATAATCATATCTTAAAATAGCAATCAGTAAGTTGTATATGTTTTTTTTTCTCGTAAATTTCTGAATTAATTTTCGGCCGACCATGCTCAAATAATATTTTATTTTGACTACAAACCCACTCTAGGGTTTGATGGTTGGGTGAGTTTATGAGCTGTGGCTCTCCCCCACATCATTTCTCCACTCTCCGCTTCTGATATATTAATGTAATTTATTATTTGTACATAATTGTATGCTGTGTACGGAGTTATAGTATCATATAATACATTATTGTTCGTTTGATTTTTCTTTTGTTGTAGCTATCCTTGAAAGCATTATAAAAAACAAATAAATGAAAAGAAAAATTGTCAGTGCCCAGTGGCCGTCGAATTATGGATTTATTCAATTTCCGGAATATATTAGAAGGATTTTAAGCGGTGGGGACAGGAGTTGTGTTCTAAATAACTTCTTGACACGTTACTGAATGATATCCCAACAAAACCCTCTCCACATTGGGAGACGGTTCGGTATGAAAATGACACCTCCATCAGGCTCTGACTCACCACCACCTCAGTAACATTTTCATTCTTAATTTCCCATTGGATTTACTCTTAAATCATATATTTATCTGAACATTTGCTATTTAATAAAACTATAGCAGTAAGGTATAATGGAGTGATGCAGATTAGAACATGCCACTTCCAATTTCTTTTATTCTTGCAGATAATTTTCTTTTAGGTTACACCTTCTAACACGTCCTATATATAGTTTACATGTGGATTGATGTCTATTATTATTATTCTCTCAGTGAAGTTCGTATTGTTAATACGAATCAATTCCTTTAATTTCCTAGATCATTAACTAAATGTCTAATCTTAAAGTAAACAGTAAATTAGCGGGTACTGTTGACTGCACCTGCACCGACCTTCTCTTTATGCCAAATCTAGTGATGGGATTTCCATTGATTATTAAAACTGCTGTTTCTCTATTCGGGCTACGTATTAAAATAGAAGTTTCAGCCACCTTATAATATAATTCAGTATTAATTTATTTATATTCATAATGGGTCGTGCATGAAGAATATATATATATACACACACACAATTATGAAAATTAAAATTGTATACAAGATCCATGAAAAGCGGTGTGTTATAATTATACAAAATTAATGGAGTTCAATTTTTCAGGCTCGACCCACATCCAGAGCAGGAATTATAAAGGAAGAAGGGGAGAAAAGTCAAAAAAGTTTTTTATCAATTGTTTAATTTAATTTATTACATAGATGAGATGAGAGAATTTAAGAATATCATTTAATACGAGAAGACTAAAACCCAACTATATTGACAACGGCGGGAGTAGTGGCCTTAATTTTTGTTTGGCAAGAGCGGAGGGCGGCGGCGGCGGCGGCGGTGGTCCGGTTGCCGTCGAATATAATTAAAAACAAATGTCTGGTGAAAGCTTCAACGGCAAGTGACAAATTATTTTTAAAAGAAGGAAAAACCTAATATGAGAGGGCCACTATTATCTATCGCTTTCTCTCCCCCTCACATAATATCGGGCTTCTCTTTTCATTATGCCTTGTTGTGGACTCCACAAGCATGTCATGTGCACCATTTGTTGTCCCCCCTCCCTCCAAACTTTTTTTTTCTACCCCTTATCCTTAATTTCTCCGGTGGGCGTAACCAGAACCGCCCGTCTACGGCGGCGGTAACAAAAACTAACCACAAATACCAAGAAAAAAAAATTGAATTCGAATAAAAACCGAGCATACAAAATTAGGGGAGAGTTCAAGTATTTGTATAAGCCGGTTACAACCGAAGAACTACAACCGAGCAAAACGGAAGCATTTTGATTCCGTTTTTTTTTTTTCAATCATGATATTCATGTGACGAAGGGATACCCTTTTCCGTAATTTAGCTTTTAACGGTAGAGAATTGAGATATTAATTGAGATTAATCGTCGTCTGAGGTTTCAGGGTTGGGGTACTCGTTTAAATCGGGCTTATCGGAAATTTGAGTACCGCCGGAATTAGAGGCGTGGAGGGAGGTCTGGATGGCGTCAACCCTAGCGCCGACTTCGGTGGCTCGTTTGCGTATGGAGGCGGCGGACATGTCGTGAAGCTGGTCGGCTTCGAACATCAAATCCGGGAAGTTAAGTCGAGCGGTGGGACCACGGAGATAGAAGACGGCGGTGTCGTAAGCTCTAGCGGCAGCGACGGGGGTTGTGTAAGAACCAAGCCAAATCCTGGAGCGTTTGTTGGGTTCTCTGATTTCGGCAACCCACTTTCCCCACTTCCTCATACGTATTCCTCTGTAAGGCTTTTCCTGTTGGAGATGATTCTGATCATGCCGTTGCTTTCTCTTTGGGGATGATGAATTTAGAGAGGAGCAAACTTCTCCTTCCATATCTTAAGAGAAAACACAAAAATTAATTAATCCAAACACAGACCGTGTGTCTGGGTGTGTATGTAAATATATAAGAGTTGAGAGGTAAAAAGAATTGAAATTTGAGAAGTAGGGAAGGGTGGGGCATGAGAAAAACGATGAATATGAAAAGGAAGGTAACTACATGGGTTTTGGGTTGGGATTTTCTTATGAATTGGGTATATAAAAACAAAAAGAGGCACAGCCGTTTGAACCAAAAAAGAAGGTGGCGTTGTATGGATGAACTTTAAATACATAGGATTTGGGTTTAGGGTTTGGGTTTTGGGATTATATTATTTATATATATTAGGATAAAAAGACGGGGCCGAAATTTGTTTCCTACTTGGCTGCTTCTCTGTCGAATCGGCACGGCCGCCACGTTGATCTTCCTTCAACACAAATCCAACCTTGGCCGACATATTTTAAACATCTCTCTCTTCCTCCTTTTACTTTCGTCTTTTTATATTTATCCTTTTTTTTTTTTTCTTTTGTTTCTCTCCTTAATTTCCCTAATTACTCACTCTTATTCCGAATAACTATTATAATAATGGCCGGACTTTATACGTTGACGGCAACCGATTAAATAAAAATAAGACTAATATCAAATCGGAGAGAATGGTATCCATCGGAATTCTGAACTAATACTAGGTGTATTAATTTACATATATCCCATTTATATGTGTTAAGAAATATATCAATTTAGATTTTTAAAAAATGAGAGGTAACCTTAAAATTTAGGAGGATATATAGGAGATAGCCTAGTTTATAAGCATATATAAGAAATTGGTGAAACTGATGAAAAGAAAGGGAGTGAGTTGAAAGGTTAAGGATGGATGATTGGAATTGATAAATATATATATATATATATATATATCAATTATATATAAACATAAATATATATTTAAGGTGAGAAGTAACATTCACCGAACGGCAGGATGACAAATACCGAAAATATAATTCCACGTAGCAGTTTGTGGCCATGCGAGAGCCGACGTGGATTTCCCCCACCTAATTTTAATTCAAACGATGGGATTTTTCTTTTTCTTTTTTCTTTTTTCTTTTCTTGACCAAACTGAAATAACAGAAAGAAAAAAAAAAGAAAAAAAAATAAATATATATATATATATATATATGTATGTATATTCGAAGATGACGTCGAAATGAAAGCTTAGATGGTGGACAAGTGGATGATGATGCGAGAGCGTGGGAGCGAAGCAGCTGAGAGAAAAGTCGGTGGCGGTGGATTCTGTGTCCGCCAAAACTTTCCGTCCACGCAATTAATATTTATAATAATTTTAAAAAAAAAGAAAATTACAAATTTCCCCTCAACTTACATATTACATTACATAATACTCTTCTCTATATTTAATTTTGCACTCATAATAAACTTTTAGACTCAATATGGATACATCATCTATTTTATTTTAAAAAATAACTTTGTAATTATATATAAAATACATAAATAATTTCTGTGAATAATTTAATTATCGTTAAATTAGAATTACTCAAAATATACCAAACTAATATAGTTAAACAAGAAGAAAATAAAAATAAAATATGGTGGTCAAATTATAAAATAAGAGAGATGATTTTAGTTAGTGGGGTTGTGATTAATTTTACTAATGGAATGTTAATTATAATCGAGAGTCGGGTTGCCTAACTCAGGACGTATTACGTGGAAGCATTTGTTTGGCAATGGCTACTGAGAAGGAGGAGGGTCGGTTTGATTAAACATTTTGACTTTTCATAACTCTATGATACAAGTATGTTAATTAGTATCCTTAATTAATGCTTTATTCAACATCTAAAGTCATTATTAAAGTAAGTAATGGCGACTAGAGGGTGGAAAAACATTTCCCTTTTCTTTCTCATTCAATTCATATATGTGTGTGTATATATATATATATATATATTAGTCCAATAAATATAAACATTTTAAGTAAAAATCAACACGGTTCTTGATACGTACTATCTCTTTTAAAATTGTAAGTTTGAATTCCTCCTAATATCGTACATTGTTTGAAAAAGTGATTTGAGATCATGAAATTACTGAGAGGGCATTAGATTTAAAATAATAAAGATTGAAAAGGTGAGGGAAAAAAAAAGAGTGAAAGATAAGTTGCACCCAGTTAAATCAATGTTAAAGATAGGAAAGACAAGAAACTTACAAGAAAATAGAGGACTTTTTTTAAAAAAAAATTAAGATTTCTTATTATTTTATATAGAACAAACTAAAAAAAAAAAAAAAAATTAGGAAGGAGCTATGTGTGAAAACCTAGGTGGGGTCCAATGATAATGTGCCATGTGGAAAATTTATAAAAAAAATATTGTTTTTTTAAATATTTAATTTTAGTGGATAAGAAAAATGAGAACATTGAATTAGGTTCCACAATCATTGATCCAAAATAAAATATGACAATCATGAAACCACTTAAAATGGTTTTTGATTCTTTCAAAATCACTTCTTACAAAACACCAACATTTTTTATTTTAAAAAGTAGAATTTGAAAAGTAAATAACGAAGAAATTTAGTTGCAAAAGTATTGTACAAAGATTTAATTTTTAAATACAAAAACTAAAAACAAATGTTCTGTTTAATAATCATTTTGTTTTTTAAAATTAAATCTAATTTTTTTCTATGTCTTATAATAATTTGCATTGTACCTAAATACAATGATTAATTCGTAACCAAATTCACAAAAAAAAAAAAAAATCTTGAAAGCTACTCGTTCTTAGGTTTTTAATTTTGGATTGGTAAATCATTGGTAGAACGTAGACAACAAAAAAGAAACTGGAATTAAAGTCTAACAAACACTATTTTACTTACCGTTGAAATTTTTCTAAAACCACATTTACGAGTAATCTAAGTTAAATACTTCCATCTCAACCAACCTGTATAATCATTGTGAAAAAAATATAAATATAATGCAAATATACATACATATTGAAAGCCACGTTATGGAGATATTAAACATTTAATGACAAAATTGACATGCACAATTAAAATGATTTTCTGTAAAGATTTAAAATTTATATATACTTGTAAATATAGCAATCAAATCTAAAATATTAAAATATATAACACAAGGTAAAAAAAATTGTAATTATGATAAAATTTAAAAAAGTCGGCCGGTTTGACATAACTACGATGAAAACTTACTTCCTACCTTTTATTTATTATTTTTTTAAAAAAGAATTTTGTTTTTGTCGAATTTGTTGCCGCCACACACGTACACATTAGATCCAAAATTATGCAAAGAAGCCTCAATTAATTAATTATCAGATTTTATATAAATAGTTTAAATTGTGTTTAGACGATTTAACAAAACATGTAACAACGAACGTGTTTGGATAAACATGGGAAAGTTTGTAAACCACAGATTCACACACACACACACACATATATAGCAATGTTAAAAAAGAAATATTATTTTTTTTTAAAAAAAATATTCCATTATTTCAAAAATTATAATGTTAAAAACACCGAACTATTTCCATCACCGTAATTTCTTGCTCTGTCATCTACCTTTTTATCATTACTTTAAAAAACTCAGCCAAATTTGGAAGACAGGAAAAAACAATGGTTTTAACTTTTAAAAGGCTAAACGAGACCTTAGAAACACGATTAATTTCCAAAAAAAAAAAAAAAAATACCAATGAGACCTTAGAATTTTAGATGAAAATTAAAACATGAAGAACTAGTGTGACAAGTAACCTGAAAATGACATGACAATATTCATCCAATCATAATAACAAATATCTACTTCGATGACGATCTTGAAAGATTTATAATGGTTATTTTTAAATATAGCAAAAAGAATCAAAACATTTATAAAATAAAACAATATATCGGAGTCTATTTTTAATGGACAATGATACACCCCAATAGACAAATATGTGTCTATTTGTAATGATGAACAAAGATAATAGTTTATTATATATTTTCAAACATTTTGTTATCTAATTAGAAAGAAATATGAAAACTTTTGAAGTAAGAGGATAAAAGGTTGTGTAGTTGAGCCCAAGTTTTATAAACCACAGAGACAAATATGGAGAAACAAAAGCGTGGCATTACTTTTTGGAGGAGTGGTACTAGTGCCATGATTGGAAAAAGAGAAGGGAAGCTAAAAAAGGAGAAAAATAATGGGGTTAGATTTGATGGCACCCAGACCCTGAAAGATGAAAGCACCCATTTGACCTCGTGACCTCATAATCATTGAACACATAGTGACGGTGTGTTATTGCACCTATCTTTCTGCATCTTAGTATGTTTTAGTAAGCTACATAATAATAATATTGCACTAACCATCTTCTACTTATGATTATAGGTTACTACAAAATGAATCAAGATGAACTTGACTCGGTAGTATTTTGACATGAGCTCCACCCTAAAAGTTGGGAGGGGAGGTCCAATCTCATCCCACCGTTGTTGAAAATAAAAGGAAGAAAAGAAACTTCCCTCCATCGATCAAATTCTCAATGCCGACACTCACTTCTCCCTTCTCAGTTCTCACAACAAACCAAAATGGCGCTGTACAGCCCAACTCCACACTCCTAAAAAGAGGCAGACTTTTTGGACCAACTTCCACTTCATTCCTTCTTCTCAATCTAACCCTCTTTCAAAAATTTGGATAACGATGAATCATTACTGGCATTTCAAACTGAATTCACAAATGAGACTCAAATCCAACATCATGTTCTATACTCAATCTGAATTCACCTTTGACTTCCCTTCCTACCTAATCATAAATACAAGTAGCCACCGCTTTTTCACTTCCTCAACATAAAATAAACAATTCTTATGCTGTAAGTAATGCTTCTGTTCTGTCTCCATTGTAAATGCCAAAACCAATTTATGTGTTGATGCTTATGTTTGACAAATGAGCGAGATCCATCAACATCTATGCCTTAATACATCTGTATCTGCCTTTATTAAATTAAATCTATCTTCTAAATGATTAACATACCAGTTGAAAATTGAAAGAGCAACTCTTCTAGTCAAAAAGATGTTTAGGTCCAATATAAAGTCCTCAGTATCACACCGTAAGTGCCATAGAGATAACAAGTCTTGAATAGAAAGCTAAATTTTTGGAGCATATGCAGCGGCCCCCAGTTTAACAGGAAGCACATATGATTTTTATATTTAGATGGAAGATCAGATCAAATATCAAATCACGCATCTTGGACAAAGAGAGCATGTCCATGGATTTTACATTATAGATAGATATTGAAAAAAAAGGGGTAAATTTTGGTGAACCTTCAAATGTGGAAGCCAAGTAGTCACCCAGCTGATATTGGAAGACTGGGGTGTTGGATAATGAATACATGACACCTCACACATCTTTGGAGATGCCAATCTTCTTACGCATGTCTTAAGCGAGCACTCAGGACATCATGAACTTCATCCAATAAAATAAAGATCCTTCACGATGAATAAACTTTAGTGAAAAATTTCAATGTACAAATGAAATGTATGATCATCATGCTGACATTTCAGAAATACCCATCTTCCTCGTCACTCATCACTAGTAGATAGTCAGGTACAACATTCTCTTCAGCCCAATCATCATCTTCTTCTTCATCAACTTCCCCCTCTGAAAATGCAGAAATTCTTGACCCATTGAACTCTGTACTTGTGGAAGCAAGCTCTTCCACTACACTCTCCAAATCACTACCAGCTTCAATGTCTCCATAGAAACTAGAAACTGAAAAGCCATCATCACCTTCATCCATTTCCTTGTCTCTTCCCCTCATCCTCCATCTTTTGGGCACCAAATCCTCCTCTGTAACATCCCCATTTTCAACCCCCATCCATGGAACCCATAAATCTGCGTGCCTACCCAATGCCCTATCTTGATCTCCCACCACCACAGTTCCCAAATTAGCTTCCTTAGCCTTCCTTAACATCTCTGAGAAATCCGAATCATCAGAAACAAGAAACATCCAATCGATACCACGACTCATCGAGTGTTGCATCTGTCTCTTCAAAGCCCAATCAGCTGCCTGAGGCTTATCCTCTACTGTTTTTACAAAAACCCCAGCACGTCTCAATTCTGTGGCCAACCCATACCCAACTTTGGGAGTAATCAGAGACCTCGCGGCTTCATTGTACTTATGGTTTCCAGATACGAACCTTTCCTTATAACGCTGTCGCTTCTTCCCCTTGAGAGACCTCATTCTGTTCAATTTCTTCTGGCGCTCCCGTTCGTGAAGTTGCTTGAAATGCTTCTTAAGGTCTAGGTTTGTTTTGCACTTTCGACCGCAAACCCCGCAGACGTATGATTCGGACGGTGTGAACAACCCTTTGCGCTCGAGAAAGTCCAATTGCCGACGCTCGCGGCGTTCTTCAACAACCCACTGCGGCAAATGGACAAAGGCATGGCGATTAGCGTAAGCCGATATGTCGACCACTTGGCCGAAGCGTTGCGCCACTCGTTTCAGCGCCATAGCCGCCTCGTACGGCGGGCCACGAGGGGGTTTGTTATCAAGATCCCAAAGAACAACAACCTTGCTTTGTTTGGCGGTGAAAACCCCCTCCCTGTTCCTCACCATATCGATCTGTGAAGTCGACGCCGATGAAGCTCCGTTTTCGGCAGTGGCTCGGATTCTCCATCTACATGAACCCTGAAAAGTGGGTTTTACAACAATGGAGACCCTGTTCTTGAAATCAATGGCGTTCTTCGAAAACAGCAACTTAGATGAAGGTAATAATGGCAGAGCAAGCACAGGATTAGAAACGAAATTCGTGTTATTCATTGCTTATCCAAAACCCAGAAGCGTTCTCCTCACTGACCGAGTCTCAGTCACGGACAACTTGGCGCGTCTTCATTGGGCCTTAACTCAGATGTTTGGATCCATAAGCCGTAATCATTATTCGGGCCCAACTCCCAAAACCCCAGCCCATTACAAGATAATCCAGATCAGGCCCAAATAATCTAAATACAACACGTGTCGTAAAATTCCTCCCACACATAACCACCACGGAATAAAATCAAATGAAATAAATGGTAGTGCACATATTAAAATGATACACAGAATCTTGTGATATTGGAGAGGGAAATGTGTTTATTCTTTTTATTGAATTAATAATAAATAAATAAATAAATAAATAAAAATAATAATAAAATTAGAGAAAGAAAAAGCAGTTAGATTGCCAGCTAATGGAAAGAAAGAAAGAAGAGGGAAAGTTTCAAAAACATGAGATTCATTAAAAGATATTATGCGAAAGCATATTATGTGTGGCGGCAAGATGCAGCAATGGAAGGAGAAGATTGGTGTCGGGACGAACGTGCTTCCCATCTCATTAACTTTGAACCTCATGAAAACAACCCTTTTCAAGAAATATCAAATTATATCTTATCCAAAAAGTTCAATTAAAAAAAAAAAACAATTTATTGGAAGACTTTGACTCCAATTCACAACATAGTTTTTTGGGACATTTACGGTTCCTTAATTTTATGAAAATTTGATGGTTAATTTAACATGGGTAGAGAAGAAGAAGCAGCAGCAGCAGCAGCAGCAGCAGCAGCACAGCCAATCATTACATAAGAGGAATCTGTCTGCTGGAACACAGACATTCGAGATTGGACTTGGCTCTTACTTGCATGGTTTTGCTTCTTTATGCATTTCTTGAATTCTCCTCCCTCAAAATGTTTGCTTTCACCTTTTCTTTTTCTGCTTTTTGAAAAGGGTCACTGCCACTGCCACTGCCATTTTGAACACATTAGATTATTAAGTTTTAGAAAGGGGGATGAGTTTGTTTGGATTTGATTTCCATCCAGTGTCAGAAAACAACAAAACCATACATGACTTTATTTATGAATTTAATTTAGTCTGATAAGATTGAGTACTTCAGAAATCATGGTTCCATATTCTCAAACAAAAGTAGGTCTCTTTGATTATGATGGCATATTATTAACACAGAAAACAATAATGTCGATCACTGATCTTTTCAAAAAGCCAAAAATATTAACTGTGCGTAGAGTTAACATTATCATTAATAATAGAGCTGTAGCTATACCCTCCCCTGCTCATATCAAATTAGACTACAAGACAGTAGACACCCCCCCCCCCCCCCACTCAATCATATCAAAATTTACATTAATTACTTTCTATCCCACACATTTTTACAGTCTCATCTAAGTTGTTGAAGATGATCTCCACTGATTATTTATGGATCAAAAAGATGAAGACTCATTGCCGACTAATTAATATATTAATAATTGTGCTTTCCTTTCCCATTAAACAAATGAAATATATTAAGAAGAAGAAGAAGAAGAAAAAAAGAGAGTGATGAAATGGGAAAATGCACCAATTAATATAATAATATTTTGCAATACTTTTACAAAGGCCATACAGAATGGAAGTCACTATCCTTTTCCTTCCATCTGTCTCCATCACAAAGTGGATTTTTAGCTTAGCCTTTTTATGGAGGTTCTGAGTCATTTTCTTAATAAGACAATGTTGCGTGAAGACTTCAAGATTCTCCCACTCTAAATTTATTATTTAAATTGAAAATTACTTATCAGTTCATTGAAATATAAATTTCCCATTTTTCAAAAAGAATTCCTGTTTATGGTAATAACTGAACTGTCTGAGGTAACATGAACAAATGTTTGTGGTGTTTTGTGTTAGTTTGTTCTTTGACATCCGCCGTGTACGGCGGAGTGAATCACCACATTTCATTTTTCTATCAGCAAAACTTTGTCGGCTAATTTGTATTAAATAAAGCTTTGAGCTCTGTCTATTCCATTCAACTGCTTCAACTTCAAGCCATAAGATGAGACGACTATTAACTTTCTTCTTGCTTGAAAAAGTCTTTAGTCCACGCATGCCTTATTTTCTGCCGCCCCCATTTGCTTGTTTCTTATATTAACCTCCTCCGCCATTCTCTCTTAAACTCTATTTCTCCTCGAAAGTTTCTTCCTTTTTGTCCATTCCATGTAAAATCACGGTCTTGAAAATGGTGGGAACCTCCGTTGTTTCTGTAGCTGCCGTGTCTATTGCAGTTCTTGCATTGTTACTCACCGGGTTGTACTTTTGGAATCGGCGACGTTGGGGTGTTGTTGAATCGGAAACTGTTGGGAAGTTACAGAGTGTGGAAAGTTCTCAACAGAGATCAGGTTCTGGGGCTTTGAAGCTTCATCACCAACCTGAATCAGAGGGAAAAAGGAGACTCAGTAATTTTTACCCTCGTGGGGTTTCTCAAAAGACTTTGTTCAGTTGGGACGACAGCCCTTCGCTCGTTAACGATGCGGTTGAAAATGGATGGACCCAATTCGCTTTTACGGACTACATGTCGTCTTCTCCAACTTCAAGATCCCGATTGTTGGGTTTATGTACGGCCGGTGAGATCGAGAAGGAGATACCTGAGGCGGAGATTAGCTGGGAAGTGAGTCAAGGATCGGCTGATTTTATGCAAAAGATTAGGCTTAATTCTGGGTTTAAGAAGATAATTAACAATACAATCTCTTCTTATCCCTCTGCTTCCTCTGTAATCAGAACTGCACTCCCGTTACCGGGACCTCCCCTGGCTTCCTTCCCGCAAGAAGCGTATTTTGAAATCACGATTCTGAATATTTCCGGCGATGAAAATGAACCCACCGGAACGGTGAAAGAAGGGGAGAGAATCAAACTGATACCCGAGAATCATACCTCGAAGGCGAGCTCAGAGTCTCTGGCCTATTTTACATCGAATAACAAAGTTAGCAACGTTGAGGAATCAAAGCTCAATGGGAAAGGACAGGAAGATGAAGTAGTTGAAGACGTGATGTTATCCGTTGGGCTAATTTCCGGTGGCTCCGCCCCTTCTAAACTTCCCGGCAGCTATTCCGGTAGCATCGGATTCAACTCCAATGGCTCAGTCTATCTCGATGGTAAAATCCCCAATATATATATATATATATATATATATATATATATATCATTCCATTTCAATTATCAAGTAAAAATCCAAACACCCATTCTTCTTTACTGAAAAGGGGAAAATCAAAAGAACAACAATTTTTTCCCTTATGGACACTCTGCTTTAGTGTTTAGCAGTTAAAAGTAAAATAAAATAGCATATAAAAAATAAAGAATCGGATTGATTTGTTTAATACCAACCAACATTGACGAAAATAAATATTTTTTCTTTATTATTTTGGTCATTACTAGGAAAGCTGTATTGAGCAGTACTACCAAATTAGAACTGTTATGCTCTGTTCTAACTCTGTAATTGGTTTCCTTTCGTTCAGGACTAAAATTAGTGTTTGAATCCGAAAAAGCAGATTGGGGAAGGCCGGAGAAGGTGATCGGATGTGGGTTTGATCCAAAACAAAAGAAAGTGTTTTTCACGGTGGATTCAGAATTAGTGCATGTAATTCATTGCAAATCAGAGGAATTTGGGAGCCCACTTTATCCGACTCTGGCGGCCAACATAGACGTTACAGTTTTGGTCAATTTGGGGCAAAGTGTTTTCAAGTATATACCAGCTCAAAGAACTCCAAATCCATGTTTTGTAAGTCCGCTTGTGAATGCCGCCGGTGGTTTCCATGGAAATGGGTATGAAGATAGCAGAGAGCTTTTCTCGATGGGAATGATCGATTCTCAGTGGTTTAGTCGGCTGACACCGAAACCCAGCAGCAATCTTGTTGTTGATCATCGAGAGGACGATGAGCTGTCCAATGATATGGAAAGTTGCGATGAAATTGAACTTTTTGAAATTGTTGTGGAAGATGAGGAACGGATTGGAAGTAAAACGTAAAAAGAATTGGGTCTAAGGGTTTCTCTGTTTGAACTAATATCAACCAATTTCAGAAAGTGAGATGTGAATTGCCGGAAAGAAAGAATTGAATTGACATGAGTTTGTGTTAATTCTTTTGATTAATTGGATTGGGTGAAGGTTATTCATATGATTCTCACCTCTCCGTTCCAAATTCTGAGTAAATTAGGCTTCTCCACCGGAACGGCAGCGGCAAGAGATCATCACACTGCCGGCTTCTTTGGGATACGGTTTCTATTAGTCAATAACTGAAATTGCTTGTGTGTAGTTGACGATTTGTTGCATTAAACAATATGGAAGAAGAAGGGTTTGAATTTGTTGAGGTACATATATTTATGTAGGTTGAGCTATGGCGTTTCTAGTTATACGATCCTTTAATTAAAAATCAATTCATCCGATTTTATACAATGGCCAATACTTAGTGCATACTGAACATCTCCATTTATATAAATCCTTTCTTATCGCTCCGGTCGTGTCACTATTAACCTCACATTAATATCGATGAGTCTCGTCCTATTTTTATAACATTTTGTAACATAGCAAAAGTAATAATAATTTAATTTATTTTTTTAAAAAAATTATCAATATTTTAATCACAATTTTATAGAACTGAGAGATTGATATTTTCATCGACATCAACATTTTAAACCTCATCTAGAATGAATTATTATTTCATTGATATAATATTGCTATATATATATATATATATATAGGGTTTCTCTGTAATCAAGGAAACATTCACAAGTTGAGGGACCTACAAAAATGATTATCATTAGTAATTAATAAAGACAACTTATTTATCTTTTAACCATACTTATTTGTAATTTACGTTTATGATCCTATAATTTTAAAAAACATTTTTTATATATATAAAATGTATTTTCGAAATTTCAAATTTAAATAACAAAAAAAACAATATTATAATTTGTTTGATGCTCCATGGGTCGCATGTTTTTGTGAAATTAGGGGATTTTAATTAAATATAACAACGATTACAAAAGGGAATTCATTGCATCTGCTCTAATTTCCAAATTTTATATTACGCTAACTAAATATTCAAACATTAATTATTATTCTACTCTTACTTTTTCTCTTCCTTATTAATTAAATCCCAAATAAACCTAATTTCATCCCTTTTTTTTCATCATATTAGAAGTCAATCCATTCAATTTGTTACGAAATGGGGTACATCACTTCTAAGACAAAAGTTCGTGTGAATTGAGCTCGCTTTTGATGTTTTACTTATACTTTTATAAATTACATAAAGTTGTAGTTGTAAAATATATTAAGCGTAAAAAAGTTGTAGTTGACTAGTTGTCATACAGTCCATGCTAAACCATTTCTTCTAATTCTTTAATTTACATATAAAAAACGGAAACAATAGTTATTTTATTTCTATCAAATTTGTATGAGAATCGAGCATTTAACTTTAAAGTCAATAGTTCAAACTCTATATTTATTCAAGTATACGTTCGGTTTGAATCTTTTGACAATATAGTTTATGTATTTAAATGTATACTCCATCCCTAATTATTTTATTGAAAAGATGAATTAAATAACAAAAAGGTTGCATATTCTAATAAGAGGCAATATATAAAATGACCTTTCCTAATTGTCAATTTCAATTTAAACATAACTCATTGAGAGAAATATAAATGTCAAAAGAAAAAAATAAAGAATTAGAAATATAAATTGTCTATCTCATGATTAGATTAGAGTCAACCTCGTTTATTTATAATGCTCCTTTTATTTAATTAAAAAAAGTATGTTTATATATACAATTAAAAAAACATTTAAAAAGAACGGTCACGTTACAACAACTATGTTAAACAATCTGACAAAAGAAATGTAACTTAACTTACGTAAAACAACTTCAAAGTTAGAGGTTCGGTCCTCTTCCCCTTACAATTATTAGTATAAGATTCCGCATGATACCATTATTTTAAATGTTCGATTTAAAAAATAAATTATTTTAAATAAATTTAAAGTGAAATATTCAAAATAACTTTCGATGCATATTTCAAATAGTTTTTACTGTTTTTTTTTTTAATATAAAAAATGATTTTTTTGAAAAACATTTTTATTATACGAATTTTAAAGGTATGTATATCAGAAATAGTGAGAAATGATAATAATCACATAAATGCATAATCAATTTGACTAATAAATGCTATTTATTGAGGCTTAAAGTTTTTATTTTACTTACTATTCATTTTCATATCAAATTAATTATCTTACTGTTTTTTTTCTATTTACTTTCTCTTTATTGTGAGAGTGATACTAACTCAATAACAAATAGTCAAAGCAGGCCCATCTTAACAAGTCAAAGCCCATACGTTATTTTGGGCCATAAACCGCCCGGTGGAAAACATATGCGCCCAAATATGGAAAGATGGCAATATTTTCTCGTGGATAATTATAATTATTCTAATAGTTAGCAATCTTAGGGATAAATTAAGAGTTTAATTAAGAGTTAAGCAATATTTCTATCCACTTAGATCGTTGGTAGGCTATTGTATCAATTTTTAATATAGTTTATCAACGATAGACTTCTATGTTTATAGACTTCGAGAACTTTGTTATATTTACATTTTTAAAAAAATATTTGTTATATATGTCATACTGTAAATTTAATTGTTATATTTGTAACGGTTTATTTTATTGTCGGTAACATAGATTTTTCTTTTTTAGTATGACTGGGGGCAGTGGAGAGTAGGGGATGTGAACCACTATTTTTTTTTGTTCACTAACACAAATTATACTTAAAATTGAGTTAGGTTGACTCTCACATACCTTTTCTATCATTTTTTTATTTTTGTTTTATCTTTTCATAATTACCTTTTCTAATTGTAGATTAAATTCACTTGCACCTTGAATTATGTAATTATCATTCTTTTTTGCGAAATGTAATTATGAAAATTGTTTATTGTAAACATTTTCATGTTATATCAGTCTGGAATAAATGTTTTTTCAATTGATTTCTTCTAATTTGTGTGGTAAGCACTTTTGGAACCTACACAGCACAACATGAGGATGAGATCATGGGTAAACTGAATATGAAGGAAGTCTTTAATGTTAAAAGCACTTAATTTTTGTGGGATTTGAAGTTGATTAATTTAAAATGTTTTTTTATTTTTTTTCTACCTAGAATATGACTAAGAAAGGTGTTGAAATTGATGTTGATTGTGTTTTTTACAAGAACCATGTGGAAACTGTCAAGATTACTAGCACTGGCTCTTCGATCATGTTTCCTTCCTAAACTGGAATAAAGTTGCAATTATTATTTGACCAAAATTGAAAGGCGAGGAATAAGATAATGTTCTAGTTGCAACTGGTTGATGTCGAGTCAATCAGTGAATCAATAAGTCAGACATACATAGAAGGGAGTAAATTGGTGAGGTGCAAAAGGCACAATAGAGATCCAATCGTCTAATTTCACTTCTCAATCTAGGTGGTAGCCACTTATGGTGACATTTTGAAAAATTGAACATTGATGATGCTTGGAATTATGTACCTAGGGTGAAATAACTTGGGTGGGTGCTTCGGGATTATTCAGTCTGTCTTTGTCTTGCTGGCATAAAGTTTATTCCTAGTTGCAACGAGATTAAAACACTTGAAGCAATAACGACCTGTCTCAGTTTGGAGAGCTGCTCAAATCCTTCCATGGAATTTGATTGTTATGAATAATATAAGAAAGGGAAAAAGAAAAAAGAAAAAAACTTTTGGGCTAATTTGTTTATATTACTGATGATGAAAGGAAAATAATGGAGCATAGGATATGTCAGACTTGCAAGAAAATGTAGCCCAAAAGGGAACAAGAGGCCCAATGGTCTCCTCTCCATCCTATTTTCCTCTAGAGCTTTTTAATAAACTTAGATATATATGTCCTTATAAAGGATATCAATCAATTATAAAACCACATCTTATGAGTTATATGTATATATGTACATGTATATTCAACTCTAACATTCATTAAATCTCTTCCCATCAAATTATTATTATCAGATCATGATCAATCAAAAACTTGGGCCATGCATGGATCTAAAATGCTAAACATATAAGATAAAGAACATTGCTGTGTGGATTTCACTTTTTATCCTGTCATTGATGACCAATAAACCCCCCCCCCCCCCCCCTATCTCCTCCTATCAATCATTAACTCCATTGGAGTTGTAAGCAGAACCCCAAAGCACCATGTGAGATAAACACTTTCCCCAACTTTTTTTATTGGGTGAAAGTGCATGCACATGTGGTAAAAACTAGGCCAAATATGTTCATCACATTACTCCATTTTCCCAAAAAAAAAAAAAAAAATTCCCACAAAACCACAACACTCAGAACTTGAAGAACCCAAAAATTAGTGATAATGATGATGATGTAACATTTGCACTATTACCATTAGCACATGTCCTGTCCCAAACCCCCAAACCCTCTTCATTTCCTTTATCCCCTTCTAAGCTTTTGCATCTTACATCAAAGACAACACATGATGAAACAACAGAAAAAATTTCCAAATTTTATGAGTCCCCAGTCTCTGGGGGCCAGCTTAACTTTATCGTTATTTATCATAATCATGATAATATCTAATTAAAATCCTAATTCCAATCATATCTTATCCTCCCAATCAATATGTTAAGTGTTAAATTATGGGAACTCATAAAGGGGGTTTTAATTTGTTTAGCATAATTATGTATTATGATTAATTAAAGGGGAGAGACAGAAAGATAATTAAGTGGCTTGCATACAAAATAAAAAGAGTATATTTTTTAGAATAATGGTGTAATGTAAAGGAGGGGGAGGGGGGGGGGGGGGGGTGAGCATGTGATTCAAAAAGCTTTACATGTTGATCAGAATAAAAAGCAAAAGAAAGTTTTTTTGTGAAGGAATGTGAATAAAGAAAACCAAAACCCCTACCATACCGCATAACCAAGATTGACATCTGATCTCTACCCTTTGTCATGTGCCTCTTCTAATTGAGTTGTAAATGTAACGTATAAAACGTTAGAAGAATAGTTGTCAAAAATAAAAGTAATGGGTCTAATAGTGTAAAAAGACTCGATAACTTTGTTTTCAAGTTGTCATGGGTCGGAGTAAAGAAACGAGTGTAATTAATACAAAAAATTTGTAACAAGGCTAGTCCATGATTTTTGTTTGATTTTAGAGTTTGGATTTTTTTTCTTTTTAATTTCTATCTAATATTGGAAAGTTTTTCCAACAATTGGCAAGAAGTCAATTTCTATATTAGTACTATATATAATATAAAAATAAAGAGGGTGAAGGTAGTTAATAAATCAACATTATTATTAGTGAAACCTTAATTATATCTGCCTTTTTGTAATGTTTTTAAATTTTAATATATAGAAAACAGACAATTTGTTTGGCTTGATTATATGGGTGTTTTTAAGAACATTCAAAGCGCGGGGATCAAGGGATTTTGGGATAATGCCAAAAGGATATTATGGTAATTTGGAAGTTGATTAATTGGCAATTAATAAGATCAATTATGATGAACCCATCTTAAATACTATAATTATAATCAGTTGAGGTAAGTTAATTTAGTGGGTATGTTTGATAAAAATAAAAAATAAAAATGAATATTTGAGATTTAGGGCATTAATGAGGAGAGGGTGAAGCAGGTGGATTGAGATGGGAATTATTTAGGATTATTAATTGACTAAATAGCAAGACAAAGCTATCCTAATTGCTTGTTGTAGTGGGGCAATTGGGTAGGGTTTTTCAACCTTGCTTAAGCTGCAAACTGGGTAACGGTCGGATTTTACAAAAGAAAATTGAATGGAGAGAGTTAGGTTGAGAAAATGAGAGGCCTTTTTTTTTATTTTATAATAAAGTTTTTATATATATAAAGAGACGGGAGATAATATTTATCATGCACTGATACCATCGATTGATCTAAAAAACTTAAAGATGATGGATGAATACAAATTCAATGCAATATCTAATGACAAGTTTTGGTTGGACATGTGCATTAAAGTATTTTTCCTATGCAATCGTTACGGTAGCTTCTAGGTTTTGTTTCTTACATCTCAAATAAAAGAGATGGAGAACCTCCTCTCCCTATCTCTCTCACTCTCTCTCAAGGATTTGATATCTGAAAACTGATTGCTTAACTTACAGTCCACATCTTCAATAAAACATAGGAATATTACCACCAAACCCACCCAACCAAAAACCTTATATAATTTCTTTTTTTTTTTTTTAAATCTTAAAAGGTGAGCGAACGAAACATCTTGAATGGGTAGCATTTTCGTCCACACAAACGACTTTACATATGTTTGATTCACTAGGGGGGCCAAATTTACAAGCGTTGCATGTGGGTCTGGATTTATTTTTGAATAATGTAGATATTGATTTAGAGAAATATAAGGTTTAAAAAGTGAAAGGGGAATGAAGAAAATATAGGGTGGAAGCATAAAACTTTATAAAAGGGAATAATAAGATTAATGAAGAGATGATTCAGAAGGGGTTTAAAAAACGTAAACGTTGGATGAAATTGGTTGGAGAAAAACAAAAGTGTAGACAGACGATCGAGTTGCTTAAGCTTTTATGATGGCCCTTCCTTATCTTTCTTGAAATGCTTTACCCATCCAACAAATTGGCCCCAACCAACACCACTAACATTTCTACATCCCCCCCCCCCCCCCTCCTAAAATAAGAAACCTCATCTCCGTACATATATCAACGTTTTAAAAGATCTAACGACGATACATCACCAACTGATAGATTTTACTATATTTACAATTCTTTTATTCATAAATTTGTTACTATATTATGGTAAGGTCGCGGCTTGTCAATGGGACAAACAATTTTTGACCTTTATGCTGATTACTCCTATTTACCATTTGTTGTGTATTGTTTTGTAAATCAAATTGGATTGGATTATTACATTTTTTTGGGAATGTTTGGGATCTAAGTTTGGACATGAATTGCCACGTGGGTATGAATCAATCGTTTTTTTTTTGTTTAATATCTTCGGGATTATGTAGTGAATTTGGGTGAAAATATAAATATGTCAACGACGTGAGTGTGAAGATTTGAATCTCTTTGAGTTTTTTTTATAATAGATGCTTTCACAATAGTTTTACTTTTGATACCCATCTCAAAAAGTCTCATACTAACATAGATAACTGTTATTCACTTATATACATGTACGATTATTTCATTTACAAACAATGTGAGACTTTGTTTCAAAATAACACGTCAAGAGACATTGTTTAATAATTTTTTAGTTACAAATTCAATTTTTACGGTATTTCTTCATCATTCTTATAAAAAAATTTAAAAGAAAAATAATTTATATTATTTTTAAAAAGCAACAACGTACAGAAAAAACATAGGTAGATGTTTATATGCTAAAAGAATAAACAAAAACATCTTTAAAACATAACATCAACTTTTGAGTTTGTATCTATTTATATATATAATTTAAAATAAATCATTGAGTCTTCGTAGCTATCTACATTTAATTACGTGCGGTAATCCTATCATTAATCGAGTTTCTTTTAAATGTAAGTGAATTTATAAAGATTTTTAAATATTAATATAAGTCAATTATCGTTAATTGAACAATGCTTACTTTGGTTCATTGTTAATTAATTTTAAATTTTAATCATGCCTAAATACTTATTATTTAAAAATCATGATTATAATTTGATACACGAGAATTAAAGACACGTGGACACATAATTAAAAGATAAAACACATATTAAAAACTTTTTAGCAGTAAGATAAGTAAATATAGGTTTTGAGACCCACAATTTTTACTTCTAAGCATACAGACAAAAAATATATGATATAAAAAGATTATTTGCGATATTTCTAATTTAATATCTAATTAAATATACAATTACGAGTATAACTTAATTAGCTATAATAACCTTTTTTAACACTGCAAAAATGTGAATTTGAATGTTCAACTTAAATAGCTCAAAATTACGTATATTGTTAGCTATAGGTTAGATAGCTCAATAAGGGTAAAAGAGTAATTTGAAGACGGGGGAGGGGTTATGACGTAAGACTTGTGAGTGTGAGCTGGTTGGAGTCGTCGGTCAAGCCCGGTGCAAGAGGGCAATACTAATACGTTTGGGAATAAGAAAGTATGGAAGTAGAAAAAAAAAATAAAAAGAAAATAAAAAGAAATAAGTGGGGTCCACAGAGTCTGACCGAGAGAAGGTGGGGTCCAGCTGGTTATAAACGATCAAACGCCATGTGAGTGTGGGAGACCACCAGCTGGCACTGTCTCATTTTGAGTGGGACCTCTTTTTATTTATTTATTTATTTATTTTTTCTTCTTCTCACTTTCCTCACTTGGCTTTTACTTCCTTCCCGGGCTACCACATCACCACCTCCTCCTCCGCACCAGTCCCTATCGGTTAGGCGCCATTTAGCCACCATTTTCTTCGAACTAACGAACCCTTTCACTTAAATTAATCTATCCACTTCCCTCACGTGCATTCCTTACCACGCTACCATGTCTTTGTTTCTCTCTGCACCATTTCATCATTAACCTTACTGGACTCGCTTCACTCTTCGATTCCATTCCCACAACACTTTATTCTCCCTCTTCCACCTCATACATTTCAATATTCCATGATACAGATACCGTGGTATTCAAGAAAACAAACTCTACAGGGGTACTATCGTAATATCTCGTCAATTTCCGGTGAAGGGTATTTCGGGAAAGACGACAATAAAAGTTTCACAGACGCAACCGTCTGTGCTGGTGTGTAGTGAAGACTAAGGAAAATGATAGTGGTTGTTGTCCTAGCAGTTAACTCTCTACAGTTATAACACAATACCCCTTTCTAATTCCTCAACTACCCCTTCTCTTCTCACCCTTTACCACCCATCAAACTATTTCTTCACTTTCAATTTTTTCCCCTTACATTGTCTGAAGCTCAGGATTTTTGTTTTTGTTTTTGTTTTTCCTTTTTTAGCTTCTTTTGGGGTGTTGTGGTTGCTGTATCACTTTCTGATCCTACCCTCCTCCACCATTTTCAGACAATGCGAACGGTTTTCCAAAAAAATTGATCTTCTACGCTAGACTCTGACGTACATAATCTACACTCCCGCATCTCTTCTTCTTCTTCTTCTTCTTTCTGGAAATTCTTTTCCCATTATTGTCTCTTTTCTACTCTTCCTCTGGCTGCTTCTTATGGAAGCTGGGGAGGATTGTTGTGTTAAGGTTGCCGTTCACATCCGTCCGCTCATCGGCGATGAGCGCCTCCAAGGGTGTAAGGATTGTGTCACCGTCATCTCCGGGAAGCCTCAGGTACTTTTCACTCTCTCATGATGTGGATGTGGGTGGCTCAAAGCTTTGGATTTGATTGTGGGAAGAAGTGGGGAGGGCGATTCTTCACTCCTCAATGGCTACTTGCTTTAGGGAGATTTGTTTCTTTCCGGACTTTCGAGTTCTTTAATTTCCAGGTTCTGAGAGATCTAGATCTAGTTGTGCAATGCCGTACTACGCTAAATGGGTACTTTTATTGATTGACCTCCTCTCAGATTCGCCAGTGATTTTCACGTCGGCAGCTTTCCAGTTGTAATTGGGAGAGGAGGCGGAGTGACCGGAGAGTATTTTGAGATTTTAGGATTCTTATGAACAATCACTATGGCAATTTGGCGGCTAATGACGGCATTGTATTAATATAGTACTTGAACGACCGACTTCCACTTTAAGGTTGCTTAGGCAAATTTCTCAATTAGGGAACTGAAATCATCGCCCCCTGGGCATGATTCTAATTTCCGGGTGTGTGTGGTCTGCTATTCTGATGGGTTCCCTCTTTATTCTTTCGAGTCAATTATACCGTACTTTCACCCAACGAAGAAGCATTCAAAATTACTCTGATGTCCAAATTTACTATCCCTATTGATATTTTGTGTCAATTTAAGATCTTAACTTTATAAAATGTATTTCTCTGTCACATATCTTTGGCTAGGTAAACAGCTTTTGTAACTTTCTGGGTAGAAATGTGATTGCAGCCGTTATGATGATTTATAGCAAACAGTTATAATTCGTTTGGGATGTACTTGTGCGTCTAGTTTATTTTGCTTGGCAACTATGTTCCAACACTTGAGCTTTGTAGCATCTTTCTTGGATTACTCTACTGCCAAAAAATCCTGGCAACTTGCCTATTCGAAGCGTGATAACACAAATTGTTGCTTTGCCTTCTTTTTGATATATCAAATATGATTACATCACAAATGTACTTGTACCCTTGTTTAATCTTTCTCTTAATTAGTGGGATTAAATGTCATTTTGACTCTGGGGCAGGTACAAATTGGATCCCATTCGTTTACATTCGATCATGTCTACGGAAGCACTGGTTCACCCTCATCATCAATGTTTGAAGAATGTGTTTCTCCGCTTGTGGATGGTCTATTCCAAGGCTATAATGCTACTGTTCTCGCGTATGGTCAGGTATAGTAACTTTAGAGTAGTGATGTTCATATGGAGTCTTATATCATTCCGTTTCTCCTCTTGATAGTTTTGATTGATGCAGACTGGATCTGGGAAAACTTATACCATGGGGACAGGTTTGAAAGATGGTTGTCAGACAGGAATCATCCCTCAAGTGATGAATGTCTTATTCAGCAAGATCGAAACTCTAAAGGATCAAATGGAATTTCAATTACATGTTTCTTTTATTGAGGTTGTTGTCATGATCCTTTTTCTTGATGACTTTTATTATATTTATTTGTTCTCCCAAACATTTTAAGTCCTTGTGCAAAGCTCTTACTAGAATTTCTTTTATGGAAAAGATTCTCAAGGAAGAGGTACGAGACCTGCTAGATTCTACTTCTTTTAGCAAAGTGGAGGGTACAAATGGACATGCAGGGAAAGTTACTCTACCTGGGAAACCACCAATACAAATTCGTGAATCATCAAATGGTGTCATCACTCTAGCAGGATCTACCGAAGTTAGTGTAAACACTCTGAAAGAAATGGCTTCTTGTCTGGAGCAAGGATCACTGAGTAGGGCTACAGGAAGTACGAACATGAATAATCAGTCAAGGTAAAACTTCAAAATGCACATTCAGGGAATTAAATGTCTAGGAAAGAGTCTACATGGCTCTTGAAATTTCAGCTAGTCACCAAGAAAATTTCTGGGTTGAGTTGGAGGGAAATTTTAGAACCTATATAAACTTATCAGATATGGGGTTTCTTTTGAGTCTTCAACTAATGATGTGCTGAGTAGAATAAACCTAATTAAGGATAGGTTTGCATGCCTTGTCTTGTTTATGTTAAACAAAACCATGCTCACTGAGTATTCCTGTAAAACTTGTAGATTCTATCAACCCAATCATGTGGGTGATATAATATATTTCATCAATTATGTTATATTAAATGTTTTTTTTGTTCAAATGATTAAATTACTTGAAACACCAATGAGGAGTAACTGTTCAGTGATATCATTTTCAAATGTATAATGGAATATAAAGCTTTTCTAGTTTAATTTCCTTTGAAAGCTCAAATTCTATGAGAATCTTAGATGCTGACTCTGTTGCTGAATTTTATGATCTGTTTTTAGTCGTTCACATGCCATCTTCACCATCACATTGGAGCAAATGCGTAAACTAAATCCAGCTTTTCCTGGAGAAAGCAATGTTGACAACATAAGTGAAGAGTATTTATGCGCAAAATTGCACTTGGTAGATCTAGCTGGATCTGAACGAGCCAAGAGAACTGGTTCCGATGGTTTACGTTTCAAGGAAGGTAGGTGGAATAACTCTTCATTCACTGGTGTTCTTTTTTCTTTTCTTCGAATGTATTCGTCACTCAGCAGATTGTGTGTGTGTATGTGTTTTAAATAACAGGAGTTCATATAAACAAGGGTCTTCTTGCACTTGGTAATGTCATCAGCGCTCTTGGTGATGAGAAGAAGCGGAAAGAAGGGGTTCATGTTCCATATAGGGACAGTAAATTGACTCGACTCTTACAGGTTTGGTTTCTGTGTCGATATTCTTTTTAACAAGTATACTGTTACAATTAGACGTCCTCTTATATTATAATTCTGAATGTGGAATGAATTACTTGATAAAAGAATGTCATTGAAAGATGCACCCAAGAAAACTGTTTCAGCCCGGGGAGAGAATCATATCCTCAAGAAGCTCATTTCTCTGCCCCCCTCCCCCTCCCATTTTGAGACTAATGAAATTTCTCCATTTTGCAGGATTCTCTTGGTGGTAACAGCAGAACTGTTATGATAGGTAAACTTGTAATCTTTGTTTAGTCTGAAGCATAAATGTATCTCTTTCTTCTTTGTCAGAGCAATTCTGGTTCTCCGTGTCCTTCCCACATCTTCCCTCCATTGATAACAGAATTATTAGGGCATTTGTTGGCCAACATTTGAAAAGAGAGCATCTTATTGCCTCACAATTGGATTTTTTCCTAACCAATTGCCGCTGAGCTTGATCTCCCATACCAATACTTCTCTTCTTTTCCTTCTCCCGTGTCTGATAATTTAATGTTCCTTTTTTATTTGTTAAAAGTTATTTATATTACGTTCTTCCTATAATAAACTTGTTTTACTATCTTAGCCTGCATCAGCCCTGCCGATATTAACGCTGAGGAAACCCTCAACACTTTGAAATATGCAAATCGAGCTCGCAATATCCAAAATAAGCCAGTTGTAAGTATATGGAAACTCCCTTATTTGTATTGTGGGATGACGAATACTATACTCTTTCTATATGAATATATTTCTCTTCTTCATTGCTGACCAGGTCAACAGGGATCCCATGTCCAATGAGATGTTGAAGATGCGACAGCAACTTGAATACCTGCAGGCAGAACTTTTTGCACGTGGAGGGTCTTCATCTGATGAAATTCAGGTACATGATTATGAAACACTTTATAGCTCTATGTTTTGAATATCATGTAATTTCTGAAACATTGTAATAGGTTTTCAAGGAAAGGATTGCCTGGCTTGAAGCAACCAATCAGGATCTCTGTCGCGAGCTTCATGAATACCGTAGCCGACGTGGCATCGTGGACCAATGTGAAACAGATTCCCAAGTTTGTGCCCAGGTATGTGCACCCTCAACCTTTTCCTATGCTTGCATGAATATGTATAATGCATGCTGGCTATGTTTGTCTCCCCGGCAAGTTTGTATGTGAACCTTGGACCCTATCTTTCAGGATGGTATAACTTGCTCTGTCAAAAGTGATGGGCTGATGAATTGTTCGGCCAAAAGTGATGGGCTAAAAAGGGGATTGCAAAGTATTGAATCACCTGATTTTCAAATGGGCGAAACCATATCAGGTATGGCCTTATCTAATTTAGACTTCTATAACATCACTTTTCATCAATCTTGGAAACTCAAACGTAATTGAGTCTTGTTTATGCTTTTCAGACATTAAAGATTAATAGTTTATGTCCGCTTTCCTTTCCATGTCTTGTTTGAATAGCTTTTACTAATTTTAGTTTCCAAGTTGGCAGGTGAGTCGCGAGAAATTGATGAAGAGGTGGCAAAAGAATGGGAGCATACACTTCTACAGAATAGCATGGACAAGGAATTGCATGAACTAAATAAACGTCTAGAGCAAAAAGAGGTAAATTTTGGAAGATGGCAACAGTAGTAAATTTAAGCTGTCAATTTTATGAGGCTAACAGAACTTGTGAATGTGGTTTAGTTATTATATTTTAGAATGAGAGATCTGCTTTTGTTTACATTAAGCATTGTTATCCTCCTGTATCGTTTTAATTTTCATTTTAATGACTTTGTAGTCGGAAATGAAACTTTTTGGAGGATTTGACACAGCGGCTCTCAAGCAGCATTTTGGGAAGAAAATTGTGGAACTGGAAGATGAGAAAAGAGCTGTCCAGGTTAGCCTCTACATCAGTTGAATCTTTATCATTTTTTGTGTTGAAACTTTATTCATTCTTATCACTTCTGCAGCTAGAGAGGGATCGATTGTTAGCTGAAGTTGAAAACCTAGCTGCTTGTTCTGATGGTCAAACACAGAAATTGCATGACATACATTCCCAAAAACTCAAAACACTTGAGGCTCAGGTGATTAAATTACTATCTTTTTTAGAGCGCCATTTTCATATGAAAAGGAAGTCTCCAACTTAAGTTCTAACCATATTATTATTCTTATAATTTATTATTTGCAGATTCTAGAACTCAAGAAGAAACAAGAAAACCAGGTTCAGCTACTAAAGCAAAAACAAAAAAGTGATGAAGCAGCGAAAAAATTGCAGGATGAGATTCAATTCATTAAAGCTCAGAAGGTAAACCCTTTATTTCTTGCATATATGCACCTCTATTCTTTCTCTCCATTTGCTGAGTCTTGAAACTTGAAGGTTCAATTACAACAAAGGATGAAACAAGAGGCAGAACAATTTCGACAGTGGAAAGCATCTCGTGAGAAAGAGCTTCTCCAGGTAATTCAACAACCAGAGAATTTAAGAAGAAGAAAGTATACTCTAGTTTAACTTTCCAATTATTCCTCTCTGTTCTCATATTAGCTTTCCTAGAATAATTTTTGTTCTTTTTTATTGTAAAACTATTTTCTTAATGGTCAAAGGTGATTTGAGTTGAGAAAAATGACAGAAAGATTGTGGCATGTTGGCTTCCCAGTGGCAACGCTGTTACAGTTTCTTTGTTGCAATACTTCAAAATATATGTCGTCCCATTATGTATTACTATTTACTATTGAGTGCATCGATTATGTTTCCTCATATCTGATATTCACTATTTTTGTTGACAACTTTGCAAAACAGCTAAAAAAGGAGGGCAGGAGAAATGAATATGAAAGACACAAACTGCAAGCTCTTAATCAGCGGCAGAAAATGGTTAGTACTTCATTGTTACTTC
>JBBPDJ010000021.1:1999140-2018054 GCA_037974625.1 Cucumis cinereus
ATCTAATGGTCGTGAAAATTCAGGTATTTTCTCACTTGGGATATATTATGATTTTGCTAATCTTTATTGTTCTTTTTAACGAGCATCTCTAACTTGACAATGCCTTATTAATAGGTGATAGAAGAGTGTTTAGGGGCTTTGATAGGGATTGGTCTTTGATTCGCTTTCATGTTACTCAGTGGGCTTCGATTTCAAAGTTGTTTTGTAATGGGATAGTTGCAAAAATAGCAATTAGATTCAAAGTATTTGCATATATAACAACATTTTAAAAAAATTGCAAATATAGCAAAATATGTCAAAGTGTATCACTGATAGACCACGTTGAAAATATTGGTTTATTACTGATGGACCATGAGAGTCTATCAACGATAGAAGTCTATCACTGATAGACTTTGCGGTCCGTGTATTCTTTCATTTTATAACAGTTGAAGTCCCTTGTTGTAGGGGGTCTCCCTTTCTTTTGTGGGCTTGGTTTTTTGTATGCCCGCATATTCTTTCATTTGTTCTCAATGAAAGTTGTTATTCTTATAAAAAAAGGCTTATTAATAGGAGAAGTGTTTTCATGCATATACCATATATTGATTTAAAATTCATTTCTTTTTTGTTGATTTTTTAGGCATTACAAACGGAAATGGAATGAACGGGCAGGTATTTTATGGGCTATTTCATTGCTTCCTTCACTACTATGTCAGCTCAATCCCGATTCTAATGGACATATCTCTTTTCTAGAGCAATGAGAAATCTCTACAACGCTGGCTCGACCATGAATTGGAAGTGATGGTGAACGTGCACGAAGTTCGTTTTGAATATGAAAAACAAAGCCAAGTGTATGAGTTATACTAGACCTTGATCGTATTTTTTCGTATAATAAAATTCAAATACTTATTGATTTTTCTGCAATACAGTCGAGCTGCACTTGCAGAAGAGTTATCCATGCTGAGGCAAGTGGATGAGTTTGCTACAAAAGGCCTCAGCCCTCCAAGAGGGAAAAATGGTTTCGCTAGGTAAGCATTGTTTTCATACAAAATAATTCACCTTCTAGGTTCTGACATAAAGAAGTGGACAGCATTTAATTTGTCTTTTGCATGATCAGAGTGTCCTCTATGTCACCAACTGCAAGAATGGCCAGAATAACATCACTTGAAAACATGCTAAGCATATCCTCAAATTCCCTTGTGGCGATGGCTTCACAGCTTTCAGAGGCAGAGGAACGAGAGCGTGCCTTCACAAATCGCGGACGTTGGAACCAGTTGCGCTCCATGGGGGATGCTAAGAATTTGCTCCAATACATGTTCAATTCTCTTGCAGATGCACGGTAATTATTCTGTTCTCATCGCCGATATTTTTCTTAGGATTAGTGATACTCTTTAATTTCCTGGATTGTGAGTACTCAGTGCTTGAATAATGGAAAATATGCAAGTTCAGAATCTATTCATGTTCTTAGAACTTTAAAATATGCAAGTTCAGAATTAGTAATAAATTGTTTGGGTACAATTGATACCGAAAAGGGTAATTCAAAAGAAGAATCAGGAAATTTTGGGGCTCGCAGCAGCCATTTATTTTTCCTCCTTGGATCTGATAGGTGAAATTGGCATTTAATGAGAGTTGGTTGATATTCAAAATTTTCCATGTATATCATCCTTTTAAATCAGAATATCCACTGCTCTACTTAATTTCAGGCATCACTTTGCTTGTTTTTTACAGGTGCCAATTATGGGAAAAGGAACTGGAAACTAGGGAAATGAAGGAGCAACTGAAAGAACTTGTGGGATTGTTGCGGCAGAGTGAGACACGGAGAAAGGAAGTAGAGAAAGAGCTAAAATTGAGAGAGAAGGCTGTTGCAATTGCATTAGCTTCATCTGCACCGGTGAGATTTATGATCATTTGGCTGTTGCATAGACATGAAATCCTACTTATACTTGCCAGTGAAGGTTTATGTTTCTGCTGAGTGATTAATTTTGTATGAATTCGAACTGTTAAAATGGAATATAGATAAACACAGATACTTCAACGTTGTTTTGGCAAGACCAATCCTGTGAAATATTAAATGAGATCTTGTAATGAGGTGTATGGACAGTGAGTGACATAGAACCTGTGACCTTTTTCTGTAATATCATGAAAGAAAACTTGAAACTTTTCGAGTAGCTGATGCAGTAATCAGTGGTAGTTTGAGATCTTTATTGAGTTAGTGATGGATAGGGGACACTGTCTATATCTAGTTCCTAAAATAGTTTGGTTGATCTTGCCATTTCCATCCCTTGGCATTCGTTGAAAACATAATTAGGAATCTGTCTTATTGGCGACTTTTATCCTTTTCAGGTCCATCGTGAGCATGAGAGTACACCACCATCATTGAAACACTTTGCTGATGAATTGAGTGGTCCTTTGTCTCCAATGTCTGTACCAGCCCCTAAGCAACTCAAGTATACAGCAGGAATTGCCAATGGCTCTGTTAGAGATTCGGCTGCAACCCTAGATCATGCACGAAAGGTTACAATTTATCCCATTCATTTACTATCGTGTAGGAGTTGAGCTCACATTTTTCTTAGAAGGGTGCTATTAATGCAGATGGTACCAATAGGACACTTATCAATGAAGAAGCTAGCAACAGTAGGACAAGCTGGAAAACTATGGAAATGGAAGAGAAGTCATCACCAATGGCTGTTACAGTTTAAATGGAAGTGGCAGAAACCATGGAGACTTTCAGAATGGATCAGGCATAGTGATGAAACAATAATGAGATCAAGGCCTCGACCACATGCGCTGCCTGCTGGGATGTGATATTTGGTGGTTTCGGGTTTATTGTCCCCCAAATATCATTTTGACTTTCAATTATGATTCCACCTCATGTCACAGGAACAAATTGCAATAAGTGCAGGTACTCTTCTTGATTTTAAAACTCACTTTTGTTGAACTACATACTCAAAAATCAATTTGAGTAGGTCAAAATCCTGATCATGTTCTATAGATTCCATTGGTAAATTGCATTTATAGTTTTGATTCTTAATGCAAGACTGACTCTAAAGTGCTATCTTTTTATATTTAATGACATCTGATTCATCCATTTTTATCTACTTGAACATGACATGACCTTTCTCCAATGGCAGCAGCTAAAGTCAGACTAATGAGATCTCTGCATATTTCTTCAATGGAAAACCATTTTGGTAGATTTGTGATTTTGGATTCTTTTTCGTCGTGGCTATCACATTTGAAGCATCTTGTAAAGCTTGTGTGGATGCTACAAAATGGGGTGATCTGACTAGCTAAGAAGGCCGCAAGTGCGGGAACAGGGCGAGCATAGATACAATGGATAGATAGTGAACTCGCCCAAGAAAGTTTTCTAATGTTCTTCTTCCCCCTCCTTTGTATATCTTGTCAATAACAAGAAAAGGAATGCAGGCATACGTACGGAAGGTTTTTTTTTTTTCTTTTTTAGTCATTTGGTTTTTCTTCGTTTTGATACAATATTGATTTGTTGAAAGAAACTATTAGGCTGGAGAAGAGGGGGAAAAAAAAAAAAAAAAAAAACAGAATTCATTCTAATTTGTTTTATGTCTTATTGTGTGACTAATTTTATTACTTGAGGACTGAAGCTTTGTAAATGTATTTGTATTGAAGCAAAAGAAGAATCTTCAAATCAAACTTTATGAAGTGTATACCAAGTTTGCTATCTTTGATTTTAGAATCTGTTTCTTTTCTTTACAGACGAATAGGAAAATGATATGAGTGACATTGATGAATCTCACCCTTCAAGATTCATTCAAAAGGAAAATGAAAACGTTGATGATGGAAAAGTAATGGTTGGAAATAGCCCTCCAAGTTCTTTCATAACTAGCATCCTTTTTGGCCAATGACTCATCCTAAAACATCTCACAAGATTGATATCGAAACCAAAACAAATTTTAGTTTCTTTGAATCCCATATTCAAACGGATTTAATTGTTTAATATAATATCAATCCCTCTTAAAAGGATTCAATTGTTCCTGAAAAATCAACAAGGAATTTGAGTCATCAAATGTTAAACGTGTAGAAGAATGGGGATTGAATGAAATTCTTCCTTATCGACAATCGGACATGGGGATCTATCACGATTCAAAGCAAGGGTGCTTTTTAACTACTTTCGTCTAACTTGATGATTTGAATAATCTGTGTTAATACTTTCAACCAAATTGTCAAACCACCAACTACTGAATTTTACTGTCCCTTCCTATTGTTTGACTTAGGAGCTTCGACATAATAGTTGTAATACATTAATTCACATTATTTAGAGGAAAATGAAATAGAAGCCACCGATGAGCCTCCAACTCCACTCTTGTTTGGCGTAAAAAGTTTGTGTATCCTACAACTAAAAATCATTAATTTATACTTTCTCAACTCCTTACATCATTAACTTAAAAAATTTACAACTTCACTTCTTACCGCACGTATCCTCTTAATTTAAAATTACACAACTCTACGGGACGAGTAACAAGCTTAGAGCATGCTTTCAACGGTCAGTTGTCTTCTTTCACTGGGTTTAAACAATGGAAGACCAGAAAAGTCTTATCGACAAAGTTTCATTCTAACAGCATAGATATTTTAATTTGCCTTTGTTTGTGTTATCATCAAGGAGAGCTGAGATGCAACAGTTGCTAACCATATTACAACTTTAACAAGAGTGTTGTCGTTCTTGGATTCTGGTTCACAAAGCTACTTTCTTGAAACACAGGCCTAGTATTCAATGAGGGTATGCATTTATTCAACTCTAAGTACTCACTGATCTTTTGAAGAAAGCCAAAAAGAAACGATAAAGATAAGATAAGAAGAGGTAACATATTTTTAATCCCCCAACTTAGAAGTGTGGTAGATGCATACCAGTGACAATCAAACGACAGTGACCCTCTCAATCAATTAACAAAGGTCAGCAGTTCATAAAATAAAACATGTATATAAATAAGGTGATAAATACGAGTTGCTAGCAATACTTCTGTATGCTACTACATTGAATATAAACTAAAACTATCCACATGAGAATTAAATAATAAGAATATGGCAAGCATTGATCACCAGTCCATGTTATCTGCAAAACCTGGTAGCCCTTGAAATACGATTAGAAAGGAAAAATAGAGTTCTCTCCATACAATAAGCCCATATATGGGGCTCGTTACTGTCTCTTCTAAAATGAGAACTTATGTATGAGGATGATCTTGGCAAACCAAATTGATCGTGTTTATACTTCTCTTATCTCTCTCATTGTACAGAGGAATATGTTGCAAGCTACTCAAGGAAAACTCACTGACAACAATTGCCAACTCCGTTTAAAACCTTAGCTTGCTAGCATCGACAACAACTGGGGTGTCAACATAAAAGCAGCTGTAGCATGTACAAATTGAAAGACACAAATACAAGTTCTGGAGGATATTTTTCGCCAGGTAAGACAACAATGAGGATTGATACACGAATACAGGTTAGATATGGGCACACCAATATGCATAATGCTCGTCTTTGCGATGGTTACTAACAAGACCCCCACATTGCAAACAAATAAAACTGCTCCCATCTGAGAAGGCATCCATAACAACTTGCATCCTACCAGTTTCTGCCAGAATTGAATTAGCATGACCATCGACAACTGATGAGCTAGACATGTTATTGTTAATTTCAGTAGGTTCAGGGTTCAAAGGCTGCTGGGCTTCAGCTATAGCACACTCTGCAAATAAAGAAGCTAGTTGATCAACATCAGCAGTCTCCTGTAACCGAGTTCTGTACAGTTCTCTGGCACGGTGCAAAGATTGAAAGACTGCTGCATCCCCACCTTGAGTTCTCATTGCCATTACAACCTGTTCAAACATGACAAACAAGGTACCAAAAGCTATTAATAAAATTTATTGTTCTTTATTCCGTCCTTTAAGATATTAGCTAATAGCCTAATACGCTCCATTCATGATATTGACCATGCTGATTTAGCCATCTGAGCTGACTACTACAACTACATTCATGTGTACTGTCCTTTCTTCTAAAAGGTACAAAATATCAAAGGTTTGTCAATATCTGGTTCAATCAACACGGGTAGAAAACTAATGGTATATAATGAGTAACATACAATTCAATTTGTACCAAAAAAAAAAAAAGAGGAATATACAATTGATAAATATAGGTGCAAGCCATCTTTAGGTCAATGAACAGAAAGGTTTAAAACATTTCAAATCCTATAATACAATTCATCTTTGAACTGTAACTTTCAAAACAAAGTTGACAAATATAACCCAAGCGTAGTGTTTTTTCTTTATATTTCGGTATGTCATGAATCAGATGTCAAATATACAGATCAATGCAATCAGTTCGTGGTGACAGATTTATGTTGCAATTGTGCAGAATGCTGATTGAAATTTAACTACAACTTGACCTTTTTTATGAATAACTAAAATTTTGATGTAGAGAAATGAAATAATACATGGGTATACAAAACAGAACCAAAAAGGGAGACAAGCCATAAAAAGACCTCCAATCAAAAGAAATAAGACTTAACAGTTAACACATAATTATGAAAGGGCTTCGTTAATAAAGCACACAAGGACATATCGAATCAAACAAAGGACCAAACCTCAAATGGAGATCTCTCAGGGGTTTGAAAAAATTCAATGTTCCTCTAACCTCAAAGTCTCCAAATAGCACCCACCCCAACTAGCCACTAAAAGAACTTCCCTTCTCACAGGAGAGCTTGATTAATAGAATAATTCCAACACACCAAAATATCAATGAAAAAACATCAGGAAGGCCATTTTCAGGGATGGAGACCAAGCGAGCTATCCTTAACATTGAGCATAAAAGGGCGCTAAGGAAAGTGACGGATTCTTTCTTCTTATAGACTTGACGGATGTAAGAAAAGGGACACTTTGGTATTCTAAGAGTTCTATAAAGAGCAACATCAAAATCGAATTCCTACTGAGGCTTATACTACTTTGATTCCCAAAAAATCTACTCTAACATAACTGGGGTCCGTAGATCTAGAATTCTTGTCAGCGCAGCGCTGTACGAAAAAACAGCGAAGTTATTGGCCACTACAATTGTCATACAATTGGGAAATATTTTTCTTTTCAATTTACTTTATTTATTCTTAGTAAGGCCACTAAATGAAGCATTTGAATACGCTCTCTATTCTTTCAAGCACTTGCGTCCTCCATTCCCATTGTTCTCCGTTTTTCCTCCTTGTGAGTGTTAGTGGGAGAAGTGAATTGGGATTTCACAAATTGCCCTCTCCCTTGACCTTCAGACAATCGCGTGTGTTATCATTGCAATTAAAACTAAAAAGATGTATCACTCCAACTTCAGGATTGAATTTTCAAAGATGGAAATCAAGCAAGCTAACGCTGAGAATGAGAAAGCTCCAGATTGTGATGGCATTTTCTTGTCTACCTTCAAAAAAAATTGGGATGTCGAAAAGGGGGTTCTTTAGCAGATATTTTAATGATTGATTAAGAACAACAGCAAAACCCAATTAGTAGAAATGTACAGATGATAATTATCTTCTGAAAATTCGGCTCTACAAGAAGTTGAAACCTTTCTCCAATTTGTTAAGCGAGGAAGAAAACCTTATTGGCGACTGTTCTGTCCCATTTAGCAACCGGAACTCAACTGAAGTAATTTAATTTACAGTTCAAAGAAAAAACCCAGAAGCTAAAAATATAAACAAGGAGTGCAGAGAGGTTTTGAAAGAACAAGAAAAGACCAAAAAAATCAAAGAGGGGGAAGTTCATATTGAACATACCGCTTGGAGAGCTTGGGAAGGCTTTCGTTGATTGATGAATTGACGAGCTAATGTGAGTAAGTGGCGGACGGAATCGCCTTCGCCGGCTCTGACCGACGGAAATTCAGCCTCCATCATGTCCGAGTTCGAACAGTCCATGGTATCATCGGCAAATTTAGCTCAAGGTATTATTGCTTTTATACAATGAGAAATCAAGGGCACCGCACAGTTTGTTTGATTATGGATTTTGTAATTGAAATATGCTCCCAAATTACAACATCGCCAGATGGTTCTAGCAATTTCTGATGAGCACCCACACCCGATATGTCGTCAAAGGAATCCAATTTGGAATTATATATATATATATATATATATATATATATTTTTTTTTTTTTTTTTAATTTTCCAAAATTAATTTTCTTTTCGAATAATCGTGATTAATTTTCATTATCAACCTATTTATTATTAATTTTTTATTGAAAACATATGAATTTGAAGGAATTTTTCCCTAATTCTGAAAAAAAAAATAATACCAATTAGTAGGGAAATTGGTGAAAATTGCAAATTTGCGTTGGACAGAAATTAAAAGCAAATTCCAAGTTTACGTAAATATCACTCCATTTAAATTGGAATATTCAAATAAATATGAACACTTTAAATTTATTTACTGAATTAAAATTTTATATCATGGATTAAATAGATATTGCTTTATAGATAGATGTAAGTTTATATCGATAATAATAATTTGGGTTGTAGTAAAAGATTCAAATTTTTAGATCTAGTCAATAAATTTCTTTAAATTGTGAGTTACGTTGTCGTTTATAATTAAATTTGTCTGTGATTGATAAATTAATATTTCACTAATAGATCCTAAAAGTTTGTTGATAGACTTTTATCTGTGTATTTATATTTTTTCTAAAACATTTCTCTATAATTAATTAATTAATATTCTTAAAATTACTATGTATTATAATTATTTATATATATATAAAAGGGGGAAAAAGAAAAATAATGAGTCTGGTATTTGATAATTGATACCTAACCCCAAGCACTAATCCCAACATAGTGGGCAACAACAGAAGTTGGGCTGGCCGTGCCGCCGAACACCCCACCGCCCATGCACAAATTTCTTATCTCACGGCTATGGCGAGCTCGTTGGAGGACAGCCGCAAAGGCAAAGCTTCCTTCCACTAATTAGGTTTACCCAACAAGCATTCAGCATTCCGCCACGGTGGACAATGCCTCCGGTGATATGGATTTTCGTAACAGGTATCTCTAATTATCTGCTTAATTAGGGTTAAACAAACCAAAATACGAATGCCATAGTCCAGACGGAGGACTTTCTTAGTTAGGAATCAATAATGAATTTTCCCCCTTGCTGTGGGGCTGATGGAAGATGTTACTGAGAATATTCTTGGAATTACAATTGAAAAACACAGGCAATGCGCTTCCGAGATGAGACTCGGAATGTATAAAACTAGGGAAAATGTGGCCAATATTTGGGAATGGAAGAAATTGGGGGATTGAAAGAGGGAAGCATGCAGGGCATTAAAGTATAAGACCACATGCGAGGGCAAATTCTGGGAAACGCTAAGAATTTTGCACATTCAATAATTGGTCTCTGGAAAGGAAGATCTGGAATGCAATTGTTCCTAATATTTAATACTCCTCTCCCTATCAAAATTCGACACAGTGGCCCAACAACTGTGAAATAATTGTCCGACAAAGTTAGATTTACCAGATGTCTAAGCGCACAAACCATTTCCGGCACCATACCATACAGTAGATTTCCTGCGAAATTCAACTGCTCCACGCTCTTTAGGCAACCCAGCGAAAGGGGCAATGGTCCTGTTAGTTGGTTATTGCCAGCATCAAACACAATTGCTTCGTCAAGTGATCCTAACTCATAAGGTAAACACCCTGTTAATGAGTTGTTTAAGAGCAGAACCTCGGTCAGAGATGTCAAAGCTTTCACAATGCCACCAGGAATTGATCCACTGAATTTATTGTTGGCTAAGGTGAGATAGAGAATATGGGTGATGGAAAGACTGTCTGGGAGACTCTGCATGAAATTGTTGTTGTTGATGAGGAGAAAGTCAAGGTCCTGCACGAAGACTTGAGGTGGCACTGACCCAGTGAAGAAATTGAAACGAAGGTCCAGGAAGGTGAGGCTGTTCATACCAATAACAGCAGTGGGAAAAGGACCGGATAATCGGTTGTTGCTCACATCCAGCTCATATAGGTAAGGGAGCTTGGCAATGTTCGTGGAGATGGTGCCAGAAAAATTGTTGGAATTGGCATGAAAAACAGCAATGTCTGGAAGTTGATCGAGGAAGCCATCGAGGGATGGTGCACTGAGTTGAAAGCCATTGAAGTCGACGGATGCGACTGCGGTTGCAGACTTGTTGTCCGGTGGGTTGTCACAATAAAACCCTTTGTAGTTGCATATATCCGATCCAACCCATGTTTTAGTGATTCCTAGAGGATCCGAGGTGATAATTGACTTGAATTTTTGAATCACAGGGTACACAACTGAAAGCCTCAGGTCTTCGAATATCAAAAGCTCTGCTTCAACAGGCAAAAGAGAGGATGGCTGAGGAGTTATCGGTTGCTTACAGTGAGACGAGCCGTGATCACAGCCTTTTCCCGAACTTCTGGCACTACCTACTTTGAAATCTTGCGTTTTGCTGTTGGTACCGTTGGCTATGGCGTGGATTACCAAAGAACAAAACAGGTTGAAGAACAGAAACAGCAAGACTCTAGCAGGTATGTTATTCATTATCAACCCAACAAATTGCTTGCTTTGTAGTTATTCAGGATTTTAAAAGCATAGAAGTGGCAAAACAAGACCAAGTTTCCATAAAACAGCCTGTTATATATAAGAAACTGAGCGTTAGCGAAAAGAAGAGGATATGCTGGAAACCTCTTTGGGTTGAAACTTGAAGCAGAGCAGGTATGGGTCTGTAAATTGGTAGGTTAATTTTAATGTCATGTTTATAAAGCATAAAACCAAAAGCCAAAAAGTTATGTTATTATGTTACAGTACAAAAGTGGAAATCAAGGCTCCCAACTTTATAAGAAAATGGGTCCAGGACTTCAAGTCCCAACACTGAAAACATAAGCCAAATGGTAATGATAAAAAAACTATAATGAAGCGTGCCTATGTATTAAGACCACCATCGACTAAAATGGTCATCAAATTGAAGATATGGTTCAGTAGGACATGACAACAACTTCATCTTTAACTCAGCCTGCTTTACATATTGTTCCTATTTAGTTTTATAAAGTGAACTCGTACGGATCTGAATAATTAATAATATTTAATCTTGCATTCAGACTATGATTTGTTACGAGTATAACATCACGATAATTGTTAAGAGCATACATTATTCTGTGTGAGTTGTAAAGAACAGCAGTCTTCTAAGTTCTATTGGAGGATCGAGATAGGTCTTATGAAAAGTCAACTATTTTTCTTTATTTTGAAGTCACCTTTTTCTCCATTGGATTCCATTATCTTAAGATGATAAATATGATTGCGTTATTGGATACAGCTGGGCCTCCGCCTTAGTGGAACATGAACTCAATGGTCTTGATACACATTTAAAATCCGCCCCCTTTTTCTCTTCTTTATGAAAAAGGTGTTGACATGTTTGACATATTTTATTAAAAAGATCTATAATGAAAACTAAATTTCGTATGTTGGACATAGATTGATGAACCAATCTCTATAGTTTACTTCCCCGTAATCAAATGACAGAGAAGCCCACCTGAAACTAAATGGATCATGGATAATTCTCATGACTCATATGGGCTTGGACCAGCATCAATGAGCCCAAGTGGAGTGAAACCCAGCCCCAGTTAGGGAAAAATAACACAAAATTATTCAACTAGACAGTAGCCACAGAATCTCTGCCTTTTTCTATTTAGATCTGACCATGAAACTTGTTGGCAAACGACAAAGCATTGCTGTACAAATTACAATCCAGAAAAAACCCCATGTATCGAAACGTTTGCTAATTTTTTTTATAAATAAGTAATGGGAAAAATGTACATAGAAGAATAAAAATTGGGTGGAAATGGAAATGGAAATGGAAATGGAAATGGAAATGGAAATGGAAATGGAGGAAGGAATAAAGGTGGGATATTTTGTTTGTTGTTTATACACGTATATATAAAATAAATCCACCATCTAATCCAATATGATATAAAGATCAAAAGAAAAAAAAAATCTGAAGGAATATTAATATTCGAGAGCATATGAAAGTTTATAAAAACAAAAAGGCCCACTAAGTAGCGTGACTCAACACCCACCAAATCCCACCGTCCCATGCCTTCCCTCTCTCCCACTCCCACACCCTTCAAATTTCCAAATCCCAAAGAAAGAAAAGAAAACCTTCATAAGAGAGAGAGAAGGAACACAAAAAGGGCATATCCCTAATTTTCTATATAGACGGACAGCGCAACGCACCCACTAATCTTCTTGGAGACGGTGTTGAGGCCGTAGCGTTGACTATTGGTTCCTATAACTTTTAACCTGTAGCTTTCCAAATTATATATATATATATATATATATATATATTTGTTTTTTATATATAATATTGATGGAGATTTGTGGCCGTTGGATGAGTTGACTATTATGATGATTCGAGAACAAGCGGTGCAGGTGTTTCGGTGGAGTGGGCGTGATTGTGATCGTTTTCGTAAGTTACAATCAGCATTGTTGGATCGTCTAAGGCACGTTCTACGTGTTTCCGTGCTGGGCATCCTCTCAGACTGCTACATTTGTAATATCCCCTGTACATTTACCAAATTGACCTTTTTGTCAGTCCTTCCTTCTACTCTAACCCTTCAAAAAAAAAAAAAACCTTTTTTTTCTTTTTATTTGCTTTTTGACATTATAAGAAAACAAACAAAACAAGCTAACCCTATATAATCAAATCACACTCTTTTTTCTTGGAATATATTATTGTGCTTGGAAATGAACGGACTACAGAGGTCAACGAGTTCCTCTGTTCTTACCCCACTTTATCACCGAGTTCATTTAACGAGTTGTTCATTATAAACAAACCAACGAAAGATGATTCAAAGTAAAAATTACACACCTTGGATGAGGAGATCCTTTGATGGGTTTTTGGCCATACTTTCTCCAGGAGTAATCGTCTGGTGGGATATCGGCAAGTTTTGAGCTAACAGCCGGAACTCTGATGACTCTTTTTATCCTGTTTTTCCTGCTTAATCCATAGAAATTTCACAGTTCAATAACGAATCGAATATTTCCCAAAATCAATTTAGACAAATTTTATGGGGATTTTTTTTGAAGTCTGTTGCAAGAACCAACCTCTTCTTGGAACAGTGACACCGACTGGAGGATGAGCCACACTTCATGGCGGAATCCTCCATGGAATTGCATTTTCTCTTTAACGAAGAGGATGAAAGGGGGGGCTTTCCGGCAGAAGAAACCTGGGACATGTGGGTGAACTGGAACCCAGATGAGAGAGATGGCTGTAAACTTTCGGTGTCTCCAGTTAACGATGAAATATACGAATTTGCAGCGGAAACTGGGGGCGAGGCTGCAAAATTGATGGTGGTAGTCGCATCTTTTCTATCTACAGACCCATTTTTGAGTACAACCGACGAAGTATTATGCTGGGCTTGGAAGGTTGTGGGTGAATGAGAAGGCTGATGGGGGTTGTTGTGAGGCAGAGGAGGCAAACGCACAACAGAGGAAGGCGTTGGACAATAAACCTTAAAAGCAGAAACTGATTCTTGTTTCTTTGCTTGAATCTGAGGTGCTGAAATCGGAGACGACGAACTCGGATCTTGATGCTGCGGCTTGACCTTTGGCGGAGGAGGAGGCGGCGGAGTAGTAGTAGTAGTAAGAACCGGAGCCCTTCTGAAACGAGCATGGCCGGTTCTGTTCCGGTCGAGCAAAGAAATAACCTTCTTGAATTTATTAACGACGGAATCGGCGACGGCTTCATATCCATTATTAGGAGTAGTGGAAGTAGAAGAATCGTCTTGGGAGTGTTGCTGATTAGTTGTATGGGACATCAATCGGAGGAAATTCTGGACGCTTTGAATCCCAGCAGAAGCGGCTTCTTGAACGGCAGAAACAGCGGCATTTTCTTCCATCTTGGGGGTGAAATTATTAGAAGTTGTAGCATCCCCAAATCCCATCATGAGCTCCACAGCCATGTTATTGTTAAGAAGGAGCATATGGAATGGAAAACAGAAGGGAAAGAGGACAGAGTATTTATATTGAGAGGAAAAAAAGAAAAAAGAGTATGTGAAATTGGGAGAGAAGAAGAAACTGGTGACGAGGAAAAGCAAAAGGAGAAAGAAAGAAAAAAGAGAAGATGATAAAAGAATTATGGGGAAGGAAAGGATTGGAGTCAAACTGATGCCTTCTCGGGCAACTGACCGGTCGATTCTGGTCCGTCTGCCGTCAAAGGCTTAAACCAATGAAAAAGGTCCACGTAAGAGGAAATTGTCAGCAGGTTTGACCCTTCTGTTTAAAGGGTGAAGGGGTTGAGAGAAGGGTTTTAAATTTGTGGGAGAGATAGATAAGGTCAAAAGGGTTGAGAATAGCCGTTAGATTGAGGACTCGGTAAAATCGGGAAGAGAGAGAGAGAGAGAGAGAGAGGACAAGATATTATTAGTTGGAGACAGTGGGATAGAGTTGACCTTTAACAGCTTTTAATGCAAAAGTCATTGAGTGAGGTGGTGGGGTTAGTGGGTCCCAGATGGTTTCCATTTTATATATATATATTTTTTTTTATATTTTTACCGGTTACCGGGACTCTCCATCATACTCTCCACCCACAAGTCACCTTGGATTCCCCTTATTTCTTCAACTAATTCATTTTTCAAAATTTAAATTTCTTTCCTTTCGGTTTCCCATTGAGCTTTGCTTTCTTGGGCCCACATCATACGAAGAACCCCAAAGTCTTCTTGAGGAGACCAACGTTCAAAGAATGAGAAATTTTAAAAAAGTTCTCTCTTTTTCTTTAATTTTTTTTTTATTTTTCCTTTTTCTAAAAGATTTCATTTTCTTCAAGAAGTAAAAAAAAAAAAAAATTAAAATAAAGGAAGAGCATTTATGCAATTAGAGAAAAATATTAATAATAATATATAATAAATAATATATGAATTGAAATTTTAGAATCTCCTTTTGGGTTTGACAAACATTGTACATTTTCCTTATGTTTTGTGTTGTAGTACTGTACTGTTTTTGGACTTTTTGGAGTGAATTAGATCCCAAGTTTTCTTTTTCTTTTTCTTTTTATTTTATTTGCCCTTTTAATAATTGGACGAACTCGAAAAACAGCCAATTTGAATTGACTTTTAATGACTTTAAATTTTTAAAAACTGAAGATGCTCTCTTTGGAGGTCCAATCAGAAAAAGAATACTCTTGATTTGTTTATTAAAGCAACACGATTTGATCAAAACAACGACGCTTCGTTTGATGCAAACATATGGCATTATTATTATCACTCTCGCTGAAAACGACCATTTTAATCTCTAAATTTTGAAGAATATGTTCAATGTTGAATGGTTACCCAGCTTTCATGGCTCTATGGCACAAACAAAACAAGGTGTATAAAAGAATAATTATTACTTGATTTTCACCTAATCCATTTTTTGGGTGTTCATCAGACAGCTTGTACGAAGATCTTATTATGAAAATCATAGTTTTATGCAAAAATCATCAACTGGTTTTTATTAAATTAAAATAATTTTGTACCACCCCGTGCACTTGAACGTGGATTGATGCAGATATCAAGAAAAATCAGTGGCTGTCAATAATATAAATAATATAAACTGGTGGTGTGGAGAGAATGATTAAGAGGAAGATTTAGTATTAAGTGAAGCAATTAAGTTTGGCTCTCGTAAGATTATGTAGTGAATGCAGAATTAGCATTAATTGATGCAACCCCAATCCAGTGCTGCTAGATTTTATGTCTTATTAAATTCCACTTAATATCATAATTATTTTTTCAATTATTCTCATCAAATCTTTGTCAATCATTCCCTCTGAAATCAACTATTGTACTTAAGAAACATACAAATCATTTCAAGACACGTAAAAAAATTAAATTTAATTTCAAAACAAAAAATACATAGCAATTAATTTGAAATTGGAACAACAAATGTAAAATTGACAAAAACTCTCAATTTTTCAAATGTTGACTCTGGTTTTTTTAAAAAACAAATTAAAAAAAAAACGTTACGGATTGGCAGAAATTTCAAGATTCCATTAATGTAATTAATTAAGTTTCAAATTTTGATTAGGAATGCGAAATTCAAGGCAAATTCACGACTAAATTTGTTGACTTTCTATTAATTTTCAAATCCCCTCAATTAGGGAACTGTTTCAATTTTTTAAATACCCACCTTCCCGGGTTCCCACTACATATAATTATAATAATAATAATAATAATAATAATAAATTCTTCAACTCCTCTATTGTCTTCCTTTTTAAGGCTTTTTTTTTTACATAAATCCTTTTAATTACGTACTTCCATGTTGATTAATGAAATTAATCGGGTTTATCGACTAATTCATTGTAAACAATTGTGAAATTTTGAATTTCATAAGTACCCAATAATATTTATTTATCATGCTTATGTACGTAAATTACTATAAATAAGATATAAATTTTATATAATTGAATTACGTTACATCATTTATAATTTAAATAGGACAATAATGTTATTATTTTCATTCACACTAACATATTATAGTTAAGTTTGAAAATAACTTTCACAAAAAAAGAAGAAAAGTCAGAAAACCATAAATGGAATTTAAAATAAAAAGAAAAACAAAGAGAGAAATGTTTGGAAAATAATTTTAAATTTGAAAATTGAATTAGTTTGTTTGGAAAAGGAAAGATTCAACATTTAAATAGAGGTTTGTAAAAACTATGGGATGGGACGAATGGCCCAATTCAATTGGTGGTCCATTCTCATATAGCTGCAATTCTACATGAGGCATGACCCATTGTACATCACTTCCCATGTAACACGCAATATATGTAGAGTGAAACGAATATATATGTTATTAAGACTCTCGTGTTATTAAATATCATATTGTCCATAACGTTAATTTGTTTTGATTGTTATAAAATATAGAGACATTGTGTCTCCTCCCATATTTTCTTGTATAAAAACGTCGATTAATCCAAAAGTTTTAACTGATAGATAAAGTTAAATTTAATATTATAACATTTCATACATATTTAAAATTGACTGAAAATACAAAATTTCCTTGAAAAAAAACATTTCTCTAAATCTCTTTCTGACCTCACAATCTTAAAGTCAACAACAAGATCATGACAACATATTTGGAGTTGGTCTTTGCCTCATTTAATTGATAGAGTGAAACACAAAATCATTGTTATTTGTATTTCTGTTTTTTTTTTTTTTTTTTTGTAGAGAATTCCATTTTTACCCCTACAATAATTCAAATTCTCTTTAAAATCTTAACTTCATCTCATTAAATGCTAAACTTAGAGGTTCCATTCTTACAAGCAGACCATATTCTTAGACTTGTGTGTTTGTTTATGAGTTGGACTAAAGAGTTCTACTTTTGATAGGATTTAATGTTAAACACAAATTTTGGGCTGAGAGGAGAAACAATTGGGGCAATTGTGATGTGTGTAAAAGGCAATTTAAAGGATGTCAGAGAATTTGGAAATTTGGTAGTTATGGCATTCCCATGGTGACATAAGAAATTAGGCATATGCCCAAACCAATTAGTGTTGTAATTCAAGATGTGCAAAATAAGTTATGGTTTTTGGATGAAATTCATCTGTCACCTTTGTTCTTTAGCTTTAACAACTTTTCTATATCTTATGTCACATTGGAACTTTCACATTTTTTCGATTGGAATTAACTCTATACTTTAACTGTATTTCATTTTCTAATGATGTCCTTAATATCTTCTTCCAGTTTCTTGTTAAAGTTAAATTGAAAATTTTCAACTAAGGTCTCGTTTGGTAACTAATTTGTTTTTTGTTTTTGTTTTTTAAAATTAAGTTTATTTCTCATTCACGTCTTACAATGATTTTCATCTTTCTTAAATACAATAATTGAATTATTAGCCTTTTTTTTAACAAAAAAATTTGGTTTGGTTTTTTAAACTATTGGTAGAATATAGATAACGGATGAAGAAAATTGGAGATAAAAGTAGTGTTTATAGACTTAATTTTTAAAAACAAAATGGTTACTCGACATGAAATTAAATTAGATCATATTTATAAAAAAAAAAAAAAATCAATAGCACCTTTCAAACTTTGAAAAGAATTTCAAAAATATTATTACGGGTAGTATACGGTCAAAAGTCGTGAATACGTCAACAACCTCAAACTTTATAATTTATTTATTTTTTAAACAAATGCAAAATGGTATATCTACACCTCATCACCATTCTTTGCCATTTTTTCAATCTTATTTACTTCAATCTATGGTCTTTCCTTGTTTCTTTCTCTCTTCCACCATTTTTCAATCTTTAAAACTATCAAAGAGTACTGAAGAAGTGAGAGAGAGAAAAAAGATAGAAACGAGGAGGTGAAACCATAGATTGAAGCAAAGAAACGAAAGAGTGGGGTGATCGATCACGTGTAGATGAATGGTTTCTTACCGTATACTAATTAACAAAAGGACAACTCTTTTTGGATATTAATGAACTCCTAAAAGTTTGTAAGTATTTTTCAACTGATATACTAATGATTTCGTCCATATGATTTATGTGAAAAAATCTTTGCATTGGTGTGGTATCGAACCTACCACACTTTAATGCACAAATTAGTATAGAAAGTGCATAGTTTAGCTAAACACACAACGGTAAAGATATGCTCTCAAATAGAGATTACTTATTCTTCCTCTTTAGAAGTGTGAATCTAAGACTATTTATAATAATCTTCCTCTAATAGTTACCTATGGTTACATAGAAGTTCAACAATGTTAGAGTTGTTTACAATGCTAAAGGATACACGATGTCAAACCAAACTTAGATTTCGATTACTTTTGTTTTTTTGTTTTTTAATCGATATATGTCTAGTGGTTCAGTTGTTGGCCTAGAACTTGTAGGGGACAACAAGAAAAATGGCAAGGTTTCATTTTGAAAATTAGCAAAAAATAATTTAAATTATAAAAATAGCAAAATGAATTTTATAATTATTAATTA
>JBBPDJ010000021.1:2018154-2052746 GCA_037974625.1 Cucumis cinereus
GGCTGACTTGCTAGTTGCGTGGAGCAAGTGCCGCACAATCGTTGGACCCGTGTTCGAAAATCTACGATTGTGACACCCCCCCCCCCCATTGGTTAAAGTTAAAATTAGAAAAACAAAATAAAAATAAAAGAAGGAAAGGGTAAGAAACATGGCCTAATCCTTAAAATAAAATCTAAAACAAAGAAAGAGTGAAACCAAACTCAGAATCAAAGCTTCCATATCATTTAATCACTTTAGATCTCCCCATGCTTTTCTCTCATTATATCCAAAAGGGCCTCCTCTTTCACAAACCTCCTCATTTTTACCCACTTTCCCGCCGCCTTGTCACCATCACTAACCACCATCATCTTCAACCTTCCATCTCCATTTCCTTCAACCATGTCATTGGCGATGGAATCTCCTACTGGAATTTCTTCAACGTGATATCTGAGATTTTCCAATCTCCTTCTCCAAAACACATTTCCATTTCACGTCCTCCTCTTCTCAAGCGCTGGTTCCCCGATGGGGATGGCCCAATTGTTAATTTCCCTTTTAACCTTCCCGACAAATTTATAAGCAGATTCAAAAGGCCTAAACTTTGGGAGAGAGTATTCCACTTTTCAGCAGACTCAATTGCAAAATTAAAAGAAAAAGGCAACGCAGAGTGTGGCGCCACAGGAACAATCTCCTCATTACAATCCTTATCTGCATTTGTATGGCGATCCATAACACGAGCTCGTCGAATGTCAGAGGAACAACCCACATTTTGCATAATGCCAGCGAATAACAAAGCAAAACTAGAACCACCCTTGTGTGAAAATTACTTGGGCAACGTAGTTAAATTTCTGAAAGCGGATGCAAAAGCAGGGGAGTTGATTGGGAAAGGGCTGCATTGGTGAACAATACTCACAAAAAGTTTAGAGAGTCAATTGGGGAACGGTTGCAATATGTTGATACAATACATATGGTAGAATTTTCGAACCGAATAGCGTGTGATGGGGAGCTCGCCGAGATTCAACAAGTATGGGATTGAGTTTTGCATTGCGGAGTGGATATGGCAATAAATTCGACGGCAAGGTTAGTTTATATCCAGGACATGAGGGAGGAGGAAGTGCAGATTTAGAGAGATGTTTGGTCCCACAAAATATGGCAAACTTGGAGTCTGATTTGGAGTTCATGAACCCTATATCTTCTTCTCCACCTCACTTGTCATGTTAATCATAACCCTAAACCCTAATCAATGCCAGTGTCGAAGTATCATTTTCTTTTTTAAAGTACTTTGTTGTCGATCTCTTTTTCTTAATGTATTTTGTTAGAGTATTTATTATTAATGTAATAACATTTTATCTATATTATTTTTGCTTAGCTTATTATATTTTGCAAAAGCTTAATAGATCTAGTATTTAAGCTGATAAACTTCCAATATTTCTCTATCTCTCCTCATTTTTGTCCCGCTCCTTAAAATTTAAGATGATATTCGAGTCCATAAAACTCAAACGCGTGTATAGTGATAGACTGTCAATGAGATGGTCTATCACTGATGCACAATGAGAGTTTATTAACAATAGAAGTCTATCGTTGATAGACTTTGCTATATTTGCAATTCTTTTAAAATATTGTTATATATATGCTAATATTTTAAATTTCATTGTTACATTTGCAACCGTCTTTATATATTAATTGTTTTATTTTATCTTTATGTAAAGCTAGTTGGACATAGGGTGTGCTTTTGCTTTTTTTTCTTGGATTTTAAAATAAAATTAGTTTTATAAATGTTATTATATTATTTTAAGTTGGTGTCTAATGGCGAGTTGATCTTTTTAAAAATAATCTTGAGCATTAATTTTTCCTTTCCAACATCCAACGACCCAAATCTCCCTCCCTTTTTCAAATCCATCATTTTCTCTCCGTTAACAAGTTCACATTCTTACAATCCTCAAGTTTACTAAAAACCACCATAGTTGCTCTCTCTTCTATCTCTCGATTTTTTTTTCATCTAATTCTTGACAGAGATATATTGTATTGTAAGAATTGATTTATTGAGTATTTCAAATTTGTAAATTACTCTTGGGGAAATTTTTTCACATCTTGTTCTTTATTCCCAAATTCATTGGAAAGATTGCTCTTGATACCCAAGTTGATGTAACAGTTTGATCTTCAACCGTGAAAAGGATTTGAGTAGCGTGCTAAATTTTAGTTAAGGATTTTATGGTCAATGTAGATAAACATTCTATCACCCAATTAAGCTTTTTGTGCTAAATTAAGCTTTTATTTTTGTGGAATTTCTATCACCCGGCCGCCCGACTCTTCAGTACAAAGTCAAACAATACCTAAGAAGGAGCGACGAATCTGAAAACACATCTCTGACTCCGACCGCCATGAATCCCCATCCTCCTTCAATCAGACGCATCTCAGAATGCTTTGTCAAACCAAAATGTCTCCCCCAACAATCAAATCAACCCTATCATTTGACCCCTGTGGATCTCGCCATGCTCTCCGCCCACTACATCCAGAAAGCCCTCCTCTTCCGTAAACCTTCCCACGCCAACCACGATCCACATCCTTTCATGGTTGCTCTTCTTCACCGCCTCAAAAATTCCCTCTCCATTGCTTTATTTCATTTCTACCCACTTTCCGGCCGCCTTGCCACCATTACAAACGACCAACAATCTTCGATCTCCATTTATGTTGACTGCGTTAACAGTTCCGGAGCCAAGTTCATCCATGCCGCCCTTGATATCACAATTTCCGATGTTCTGTCCCCGGTCGATGTGCCTTTACTGGTCCAATCTTTCTTTGACCATCACAAAGCTGTTAATTACGACGGCCATACCATGCCTTTACTTTCCATTCAGGTAACAGAATTACTGGATGGAGTCTTCATCGCCTGTTCCTTTAACCATGCCATCGGCGACGGAACCTCCTACTGGAATTTCTTCAATATGTGGTCGGAAATTTTTCAAGCAACGTCATCGGATGGGGATGAGATTATTTCAATTTCCCGGCCGCCCATTCTTAAGCGATGGTTTCCTGATGGGATTGGTCCAATTATCAATCTACCCTTCACTCACCCAGATCAATTTATCAGCCGATTCGAAGCACCGGAACTCAGGGAAAGAATATTCCACTTTTCAGCAGAATCCATTGCAAAATTGAAAGCAAAAGCTAATGCAGAGTGCGTCACAAAAGAAATCTCCTCCTTCCAGTCGTTATCTGCACTTGTATGGCGATCCATAACACGAGCCCGTTACGTGCCAGAGAATCAACTATGTAGTTGCAGTATGGCGGCGAACATCAGAGGAAGATTAGACCCAAAGTTGTCTGAAAACTACTTTGGGAACATGGTTACATCAGTAAAAGCGGAAGCAAAAGCAGGGGAGTTGGTTGAACGTGGGGTGGGTTGGGCAGCGTGGAAGTTGCACGAAGCTGTGGTTCAAAACACAAACGAAAAGTTAAGAAAGGCGCTTGATAAGTGGATGGAATCTCCATTTACTTTTCAATTGGGTCGATTTTTTGACCCGTATAGTGTCATGATGGGGAGCTCGCCGAGGTTCAATAAATATGGGAGTGAGTTTGGAATGGGGAAAGCAGTGGCGCTGCGGAGTGGATATGCCAACAAGTTTGATGGCAAGGTTTCTGCTTATCCAGGATATGAAGGTGGAGGAAGTATAGATTTAGAAATATGTTTGCTCCCACAAAATATGGCAAATCTACTGTCTGATTTGGAGTTCATCAATTCTATCTCTTCTCCACCTCACTTGTCATTGAATCATGATTTATGAACAGATTAACCATTCAATATAGTATGAATTTTGTAGCAGACACCTGTCTTTATTGAAATTTCCTGTCGTTTACATCACCCCTTACTATGCTTTGATTCAAACTCTTCCCATATCCACGAATTTTCAAATCCTTTGAAAATTAAAATAAGTGGTTGGTAGAAGAGGCGGTTCAATCTTGATTTCTCTCGGACTTGTTTTTGTTCTACAAGAAACCTCATTCCATTTTTTGAGAGCTGTTCAAAATTGATCGTGCAACTAAATTAGCAGCTTATATATCTTTTATTTATTTAAACCAAGCTCCTCAAATTAAACTCATCCACCAATTATAATTCATAACATGAATCCAAATCTCCAAAGTATTGACTACATCTCAGAATGCTTCATCAAACCGCACTCTACTTCTGAACAATCAAAACACCCATATTACCTTAGTCCATGGGATCTTGCCATGCTCTCTATGCATTACATTCAGAAGGGTCTTCTCTACGCCAAACCTCCCGCTGCCCTTGATGATGGTAGCGGCTTCATGGACGATCTCTTGCGAAAGCTCAAACACTCACTCTAGATTGCCCTCGTTCATTTCTACCCACTTGCCGGACGACTTGTAACAATTCGATACGAAGACGAAGGTTCTTGCCTTGTTTATGTGGACTGCAACGACAGTCCGGGAGCGAAATTCATCCATGCGCGTGTCGACATTAAGATTTCCGATGTTCTTTCTCCCGGCGATGTGCCTTTGATTGTCGAATCGTTCTTTGACCATGACAGAGCAGTCAACCACGACGGTCATTCCAGGCCGTTGCTGTCCATTCAGGTCACTGAATTACATGACGGCGTCTTCATTGGGTGTTCCATTAACCACAGCATCGTCGACGGAACTTCTTATTGGCATTTCTTCAATATGTGGTCTGAAATATTCCAAGCAGAGGATGACAATGTTTCGATTTCACGCCCTCCGATCCTCCAACGGTGGTTCCCAGAAGGCCATGGCCCAATTCTAAAGCTTCCATTCACACACCCAGATCAATTTATTAACAGATTCGAAGCACCCCAACTCAGCAAAAAGCACTTCCACTTTTCATCGGAATCAGTGGCAGTATTGAAAAAAAGGGCAAACACAGAGTACAAAACCAACAAAATCTCCTCCTTCCAATCCTTATCTGCCTTAGTATGGAGATCCATAACACGTGTCCGTGGGCTGCCACCCGATCAAACCATCGGTTGCATAATGGCAATAAACAACAGATCAAGATTAGACCCACCCTTATCGGAAAATTACTTCGGGAATTCGATTCATACAATAAAAGGAGTAGCGACGGTGAAGGAACTGCTGGGAAACAATCTTGGATGGGCAGCGTGGAAATTGCACGAGGCGGTGGTGAACCATAAGGACAATGCAGTGAGAGATTTTGTGAAGAAATGGGTGGAAATTCCGTTGATATACAGAATAGCCGGAATGTTTGATCCGTTGAGTGTGATGATCGGAAGCTCGCCGAGATTCAACAAGTACGGGAATGTGTTTGGAATGGGGAAGGGTGTGGGTATTAGGAGTGGGTATGCTCATAAGTTTGATGGGATTGTAACGTGTTATCCAGGATCTGAAGGAGGAGGAAGTATAGAATTGGAGATTTGCCTTCCTCTTCATTTCATGGCTGCTCTTGAGGCTGACGGCGAATTCATGGATGCTGCCATTTAGTTCTACAAATTAACGTTAAGAGACTACATTTTGATTGAAATACAAATTCTACATCATAAATAAAAACAATGAAATTTAATTTTGATGATCTTTTTCATGCAAGAGATGAATTTCTTACAAATTGCAAACAATTTTTTTATTTGAATTATCTTCCATACATCGATAAATCAATCTTATTACCAAGCTTCGAAATATCGATACAAATATATAAATCTTAAATTTATACAAAATATCGATAAAATATTAATTTCAATAGATATTTCTGAAAAAATTATAATAACAAAAAAATAAATAAATTTAAATTAGTAAATAAATAATTTATTATTTTCAAATAAATAAACATGTTTATTATTTATATTAATTATATTTATATATTTTTTTTGTGTTTTGAAGATTTTCTACTGTATAATAAAAATATCAATCGTGGGACTAATTTTGAATTTAAACAAAAAAAATCTGAAAATATGGCATATTATGAAAATTTAATAATATTCTTATAATATGATTTTTTTATTGTTGATATATTTATTTATTTACAATTCTGAGTGTGACAAAATATTTTGTGCCATCTGTGGCTAAGGGGTTCAATCCTATCGTTTTCGATATGAGTAAGGTGTTGCATTTAGCTTTACAGTCCAGTCACGTACCACATTTTTATGGTGTCACGTGTCTCTTTCTCTTCTTAGAAAAAAGAAAATTTAACTTTCTCTCTGCATATTTTCCCTTTTCATGGTTTCTTTGCAACTATTTTTCTCTTCTTTTTTTATTTATTCTTTTAAATATTTCAATTGTTCTTTATTTCTCTAAACCTCAATCTTCTGTTTTTTTTTTTTCTTTCGATTTCCTTTGTTTGCTTCCAACCTCAAGCTCCACTTCTATGGATATCTTCTTCTTCTCTGTGAATTTTTTATTTTTCTTATCCATACACAACTCCATGGTTTTGATAAGAACAAAAGAAGAAAGAAGGAAGTTATTTTTTAAAATAAAAAACCAAGAAGAAAGAGGGAGCGAAAATGTGACACGTGACACTATAAGAATGAACCACACGATGGATTGCAAAGTTAGACCTAACAAGTATCTAAGTTTTGCTCTTTCAAATATATAAAAAAAAAAAAAAAAATTCAAATACTACTTTAGTTCATATGCTTTGGATGTTGGTTCATTTTGATCATTATCTTTTGAAAGTATTCATTTTGATTGGTGTACTTTCAAATTTGGTTCGTACAAATAGATCGGTTTGAGAAAGTAAATTTGTTTTTGACCCCTGACAGGAAGATGTTGGTAGTAGGGTATGGAAAGTACTATTATACCCCTTAGCCTTTAACCTCTTTAAATTTGCACCAACCAATTTCATTTTTTTCACCAACCTTCTCAACAAACTCATTTTATTTTATTTTTAATCAACCTTCATTTTCTTTTTGGTTTCTTTTTTCCTTTTTTTTTTAATGTTTTGTTTGTTTCAATTTTGGTCATTTTTTTCTTCTTTCTTTTTTCCTATTTAATTTCAAGGAAGATAGAAAAATATTTAGGGTAAATAGTGAAAAAAGAGGCTTTTAACTTGTCTTACGTCAAAAATATCTTTAGATGTTCAAAAGTTTCAAAAATATTTCAAAATTTTAAAACTAATTAAAAAATACCCTTAAGTTAGTTTTGAATGAAAATTGTTAGTGTTTTTCTTTAAAAAAAAAAAAAAAGAAACAAAAAGTGCTTTCACGCTCCAATTGTTAATACAATGATCAAATTTCCTGAGTTTGGAAAAAAATAATTATATAACAAATTATGTAAATGTTTTGATTTTTTTTTTTCTATTTGTTCAATTCTTCTACAAAATTTCTTAGAAAAATATAAACCAACTATAGTTAAACACATAAAATTTCATAATTAAAATCTCCTCCTAAAACATAAACAAAACAACAAACAACCTAACACAAAATCCACTATTAAAGTACATGTTGGTTGGTTAAAACATTTCTAAGGTTACTCTTTTTATTATTAAACAATTATCAAATAGTTAACGAGGAGAGTAAGAAAGTATTGAAGAAGAAAGAGGTAAAAAAAATAGGAAAAATAAAGAAGAAAGAAGATATTCATAAATAATAATAAAAAAAAATTGTTTTTAGAATTTACATTATTCATTCAGATCACAAATTCCAAAAACAGTTTTCGAATGTGTACCAAATGCATATTAAAATGAATTAATCTCAACAGAATTTGGATTCTCTAACAAATGAATCGTTACTACTCCTAATATGTTAACTTCCCTCGACCGGCCAAATGCCCCTCAATAAAACAACGTCCTTTTGCCGCCGGCACATGAGAGTCAACCCATCCCATATCCACGAAGCTTCAAGGTTTAATTGAAAGTTGATATATTGTGGTTGGTAGCTCTAGTCGTTAAATCTTTGATTATTTAAACCTTTATTTGTTCCCCACGAAACGTATTCAACTTGGGAGCTGTTGAAATTATAATATTATGTACCCCAAACATCAAACTTTTTGCCTCACCAACCTACACCATTCTTCTATTTAACCAAATCATCCCCTCCATCAATCAATAACCCAACAAAGTGCCTTATCCACAACTCATGGATATGAATCCCACTCCCCAAAATGTTCACTTCATCTCACACTGCTTTGTCAAACCTCACACCACTCCTGAAGAATCAAAGCAACCATATTACCTAAGTCCATGGGATCTTCTCATGCTCTCCGTCCAATACATCCAAAAGGGTCTTCTCTATACTAAACCCCCCGCCGCCCTCAACGATGACGGTCAATTCATTGGCGATCTATTGAAAAAGCTCAAACACTCACTCTCAATCGCCCTAGTTCATTTCTACCCACTTGCCGGACGACTCGCAACAATACCATACCAAGACCAAGGTTCTTGTCTCGTTTATGTTGACTGCAACAACAGCCCTGGAGCCAAATTCATCCATGCTCGTCTCGACATGACGATTTCCGATATCCTTTCACCCACTGACGTGCCGGTAATTGTCCAATATTTGTTTGACCACCACAGAGCTGCCAACCACGACGGTCATTCCACCTCGTTACTGTCCATTCAGGTCACTGAATTACTGGACGGTGTCTTCATTGGGTGTTCCATTAACCACAGCCTCGTCGACGGATCTTCTTATTGGCATTTCTTCAACATGTGGTCTGAGATATTTCAAGCAGAGGACAACAAATTTTCAATTTCACGCCCACCGATCCTCCAGCGTTGGTTCCCGGATGGCCACGGCCCAATTTTGAAACTCCCATTCACAAATCCCGATCAGTTTATTACCAAATTCGAAGCACCCCAATTGAGGGAAAGAATGTTTCATTTTTCATCTGCATCTTTGGCGGTTCTGAAAGCCAGAGCAAATACAGAGTACAAGACCAACAAAATCTCCTCCTTCCAATCCTTGTCTGCCCTCGTTTGGAGAAGCATAACACGAGCTCGTGGTCTATCACTGGATCAAACCACCAGCTGCAGATTGGCAAGCAACAATAGATCAAGGCTAAATCCACCACTACCCGAAAATTACTTCGGGAATTCAATTCAAGCCATACGAGGAGTTGCCACTGTCAAGGAACTGCTGGAAAACAATCTCGGGTGGGCGGCGTGGAAATTGCATGAGGCTGTGGTGAACCACGATGACGAGAAGGTGCGAGATCATGTGAACAAGTGGGTGGAATCTCCGTTTGTGTACCATATTGAGCAATTATTTGATCCATTGAGTGTGATGATGGGAAGCTCACCTAGATTCAATAAGTACGGGAATGTGTTTGGGATGGGGAAGGCCTTGGCTCTTCGAAGTGGGTATGCGCATAAATTTGACGGGAAAGTATCTTGTTATCCAGGATCTGAAGGAGGAGGAAGCATAGATCTGGAGCTGTGTCTTCGACCAGAGTTTATGAGTGTTCTTGAGGCTGATGAGGAATTCATGAATGCTACTACTCCACATGATCCACTGCACTACTACTAGTTGTTTGTGTTCTCCAAGTCAGTACCAAAGCTCAAAATTATTTCAAATGTAAGAAATTTGTTAGTTTCTGTGGCATTTTGTTCTTCATCATAGTTGGTTTTCTTTCTTCCTTTTTACTCTAAACAACATGTAAGGTCATATACTGAGTCGATGCCACTTGCCTTGAACACATTTGAAATAGATTAAAGCGTCACCATTTTCTCAGCTAACACATTTTAGGAAAAATATAATTCATATTGAAAGGAATTAAAATCAGATTACCTTTTTGTTCTAACCTCCAAGCTCAATAACTAATTTCTCTTTATTTTTCTGCATATAAAAGAAATCAAAACGACATTTTTGTAAAATCTCTTCAAGATTGAAAGCAATATAGAAATTACTCTCCCTTTGCAGAGTGGATGTAGGCTAACTTGGCTGAACCACTTAAATTTGTGTGTTCTTCTTTCCCTTCAACACTAATCTCTCCATCCTTACTTAGTTTCATCAACATCTTCATCTTCTTCGTCGTTAATTTGCTGTTATCATCATTTTCATCTTCTTCGAATAGCTGCAACAAAAGATAGAGAACTAGGAAGAGAGAAGTCTAAGATAGGGTTGCCAAAAAACCCGTGGGGGCCGGGTCTCCCCGGGCTCCAACCCGATTAATATTTAAATATTTATATTTTTATATATATTATTATTAGAGAAATTTGAACCTAGAAGGATGTCAAAATAATAATAATAATAATAATAATAATTAATAAGATTTATAGCAAAAAGCTTATGTTGCACCTGATCTATTATCTTTTTAATTTGATAATAGTTAGTTGTTGAAATTTCACGAATTTCTCTGACACATAGCAATTTTTAAAATTAAAATTCGAAAATTGAAGAATTTAAACTTATTATTCATCTTACTTGGAACTAAATTCGTGTAAGTCTTATTAGATTTAAAATTTAAAATTCAAACAATTTCCAATCTATGATTTGAAGAATAATCTACTCATTTTTCTTATAAATTAATTCAAAACTATTTGTGCAATGTGAAGATTGAATCAAAAGCTTGATGGAATAGATAAGCTTTTAATGGGTAAGGCCAGATTGTGTTTGTAAATGATCCTAATGACATTGTGACTATAGGATTTAGGAGACTGATTGCAAATAAATGAAATGGAGATGAAAATTGGTATTAAGGTATGGACATAAGTGTGAGTTTGTACATTTATTGGCTAAAAATTGAAAATATTGGGTTGAAGCAAGATATGAGTTTATCTTCATACGGGGAGATGTCAAGCTCAATGTGCAACCTCAATTGTGCGTGTATATTTGAGAAAGAAAGAAAGATGACGATTAAGAGATGTGAAGTTTCTGTAATATTATCAACTGATGGACGTATATGAAATTTATCATTCATTTATGATGAGGTTGAGTGATAATATGATAAAATTTCAAATCCTTCAGATATAAGGTATTTGCTAAAATTAATTTCGAATTTTTTAATTATGTTGTGTCTCATGTTCAACCAAACCAAATTATGAAAATTGAATGAAAATGTTGTAATTGTTCCTCGCGGAGACTCCGTTAACTTAAAGTTATCTCAATGATCATTTTGAAGCATTTATCAAACGTGAGGTATTAAAGTGTCTGTTTTGAAACTTCAAGAACCAAATAGATATAAACTTCTAAACCAAAAATGTATTTTTCCTCGAACAAAATAAAATTTATTGGACCTTCTTAATTAAATAGTTGTTTGTTAAAAAAAAAATCAATTTTTCTTAAATCTCTTAACATATACACAATAGTCAACCTATCAAATTATATAATTGTTGGTAAATATAGCTCTAATATTTCCCTATGACTATAAGTTTGCACATACTAAATTGACCTAAGTCATTAAGCAGGACAACATGACATTGGAAAAATAATTACATATAGTTAATGGTAAGGATAGTAACCACAATTTTTAAAAAATATAAAGTAATAAATTGAGTTGTAGAACTATGCTCAGATTTACATTTATTTTATAATTTTCAAAGATGGAAAAAAAAGGTTGAACATGAAATTAAAATGAGTAATACTTAAATGTATTTAAGATGTAATTTATCACAAATTTGTCAAATAATAAAATTTGCTGGGACAATTTGAGATGATACATGTAAGAAATTTCATTAAAAAAACTAGTAAACAAACTAACTAAATCCACGAATTTGAAACCAGCACTTCAAACACAGGTCATTAAAAACTCATAATTTCAAATCATGCAAGATAGATATTTATAATCTCCAGAGATCAGAATTTAAAAAAAAAAATCGACCAACATTTAATTATCAGACATTTGATTCTAAATGTGCGCACCAAACAAACACATAGATAAATAAGATGGTTTTAGGATTTAAGGAATTCTGAAGCGGAGAGGGAGTGCCAGAAAGTCTTCCACATAGCCGTCACTAAACCAATCACAGCATAGAACCAAACAAAATGAGTCAGCTTAGACATTCAATCGGTTCGGTGGGATTACGCCACGTGTTGTTAAAGTAGGAAGTGGATATTTGTAATCACAGATCCAACGGCTCAAAACAAAGATGAAATCAGCCAATGGTAATCACGTTACGCAGCCAAGCAAGAAAAGCCTTCACCTACAAGTTTCCGCTTTGAGCGCTACAAGTACACCTCTAAATTACCTTCGCCTTTCTCCGGCAGAGGAATTTATGGAACTTCCTCACTCCCTTCAACCCCCTTCTTCTTCTTCTTCTTCTTCTTTCAATTCTTCTCTTCCTCCCGGCTGCCGTTTTTTCCCCTCCCATGAACAGCTCCTCCGCTTTTACCTCTCCAACAAGGCCTCGGGAGACAATGACTATAACTTAATCAAAGACCTCAACCCCTTCGATTACGATCCTTTCGATTTGCCCGACTTCGCTTGTTTCTCTTATGGTTCCAACGGAAGAAAGAAGCACTGGTACTACTATGTGAATAGTGCTTTTAGGGAAAACAGAGGATGGATAAGAATGAAAAGCGGGTATTGGAGAAGGAAGGGGGGAGTGAAGGAAGTGACTGCCCATCCAGGACTTGTGCTTGGGATGAAGAGAACTTTCGTTTTTTATTTAGGGAATTCGATCAAGAAAGCTGTGAAGACTAATTGGATCATGTACGAGTATGCCCTAGACCATCATTTTAAGGTACTTCTATTGCCCATTTCTTTTTAATCTACTGGAAATAGATTAAACTTATTCTTCCCATAGGTGTTTCTTTCCCCTTTTCATCATTTTCTAATTGTAGAACGTCCACGGTTTGTACAGAATGTATTGAGTTCAAATGGTTCCATCGGCCTCTTTTATAGTCAAATAAGCCGTTTTTGGTATGGGTACTGTAATAGGCTTTTCTACTAATTTGTTTATCGTATTAATTGTCATCTATGGGTTTAGAGAGAAATTTCCGTTTACTGAGTTTGATTATGTTACCTTCAGTTTGGGACAGGGTTTTGGGGGTAATTGTGGCTTTCTAAGGTCGAAAAATTGGCTTTGATCCACAGGCTTCTTTTGTTCTGCATCGGGTATTTGTAAGTGGTCGAGGAAATATGATTTCGGGTAATGGCTTAAGTTCTTATGGTGATGGAAGTGTCTCAGCAGTATGTCATACTGGTAATCAACAAGACGGAATTCAAGTAAATAATATGGTGGATGCTGAGCCTTGTGAAGGGGATGCTATGAATACAACCAATGTCATCATAAGACATGAAATGGGGCGTGCTGAGAACTCAAATTGTCTACTTGTTACAGATCCTGTTTCTGCTCCTGCTGCTACCACTTTGCAAGTTCCATCAAAAGCTTACCCTTGTGAGATGGTAATGTTAATTTGTATCAAACACTTTTCTGATTCTATGTTATCAATTTCATTTAATCCCAAATGCTTGGTTTTACCCTCCTTTTGGAGTATAACATTCTGTAATTTGTGTGCAGATGACTTCCTCGCCTGTAACCCCTCCTGGTACCATGCCTACTCATGTTATAGATAAACAACAACTAATCTCTATTCTGGAGGGAGATTTTCTAGAATTAGACGATCTTGTTGATTAATTTTTCTCAGCAAAAATCAACACCATCAGGTCTCAAAGACTTCAGATGACAACTGTTAATTTTCAGGCTTATTCCTGCCTGACGTTAAATTCCAGATGGGGTTCAAATTCCTCAGGAATGGAACACTGTCTAGTTACTGAACCATCTCTTAAATGTGAAAGAAACTCTCAGTCATGGAGTTACCAAGATTGGATAACGGAGCAAATTACCAGCTAAGGTAATTGACTGCTATTCTTTATCTTGTTTGTTTTAATTTATTCAGGAAATGAGTAGTTTCTGTTTTTTTGTTTGTTACAGTGGATGTAAATTTGCAATGAGCCAAATGTTTGGCATTTTTCTCCTGATGAACAAGGAGATGTTGGTTTATTCAACGAAATTGGAAGCAAGACATGAATGTAGATGTAATTAAGGCTTTGGTTGTGTATATCATGTTGATGTTCTTCCATTGACCATGAAGCTTTGGAAATCTTTGGTTTTATCCATTTGCTATTTATGCCAACATTATATAATTTATCAATCAACTCTTCAGATCTGCATTTAGCAGGTCACCCCTTAAATTCATCTGATTTTCCCCCATGTTGAATTCCATAGAGTTCGATGAAGATCAATTATGAATGCGATTAGCATAGATATGCTTGTTTCAGTTTTTCTATAGTATCTATGAATCATAAACTTTCGAGTATTTTAGTGAAACAAAACTTTGATATTACTCCGTATCATAATTAGGTAAAAGAATGTTGCTTACAGTAATTAATAAGGGTTATTGGTTGTATGTTTTATGCAATTTTTTTTTCCAATTGTGGCTATTTGGTACTTATAGGTTTTATGTACATCTCTACCAAGCCATTTTGTGATGGATATTTAAAACAATTTTTCAACTGACCTTTATTTTTCTCTATATCTTACTAACACCAATACAAAATGGGCAAAATTCTTTCTTGATTGCATAATATATACAGCTTCTCCATGGAGTTGGGAACAATTATTTCTGCAGTCATCGTTCTTTAAACAATAATAAGGGCCTGTCCTGATAAAAACAAAGTTAGCTAATTTTCAAAATGAATATTTCTATTTCTACAAATTCATTTATTCCTTTGGGAAAAAAAAAGAAAGAATAATGTTTGAATTTATTTCATATCTATAAACATTTGTATATTATTTATAGGAAAAATTGCACAAACCACCTCTAAAGTATGAGGATTGATCCATCACCTCCTTGGACTTTGTACAGTGTTGCAATCAAGCCCTTAGGTTAAAATTGGATGACTACCAAGCACGTAGGAGAAGGGCAATTTTGTGATAAGGGAAAAATTGTTCATTCATAGTGTTACAAAAGAATCAAGCAGGAAGAGGAGTGAAAAGAGGGAGAAGTGAAGATACTTCCTCAGGAGACATGTTGCAAAGTACAAGCTTTAATGGCCAACAGACTCAGCTGATTTCGAAGAGAACAAGAGGACTATTTCTTATCCCAACGCACATTACTTACTTTCAGGCAATTCCCAATAAGAAGAGATCCCCCACTTCACGCGGGAGTAACGAAGAAGGGATGCTTTCTTTTAACTTATGGTGTGATTCTTCCTTCCTCTACGGGTGTGAAATCGGATGTTTGCGACATATAAGAGTAGTAGCGTGGTGGCGCCAGAGAAACGTTAAAAAGGTCAAAGCTAGCAAATGGTGGAGGGAATGGACATTTTTTTTTCTCTTGGGACAAATTTGCCCTTCTCCTACACATGTTTAAGTCACCCAATTTTGATTGCAACGCTTTACAAAGTCTAGAGAAGATGATTGGTCAAATTAAAAATTTTGGGATGTAATTAGAGAAGGTGGTTATAAATATAAATGAAAAGTATAGTTAACACACAGATCAATATGAAGATGTGAAGTCATAAATCCTATGACAGCTCAATGAAATGAAGTACATAATTATCACAAGAGAATGTATATGAATTTAGCATATAATTGGGTCGTACACAAATTATCCCTTTACATATAAACTTCCATCCCTACAAATTTTGAGGATTGACACACAGGGCAAAATGTAAGCCTACTTTCGCAATCCTTGCACAGGCAGAGATGCTTACAAGGGAACAAAAGCATGCACACTTCATTAACCCGGCAAGCCTTACAGTACATCAACTCCTTCACATCATTGCTGTTGCTACGAAGCAGTTGAAAATCAAGTGTCCGGCCGTTGCAGCATGATGCGGTGTCTTCAACCTCGCTATCCCCGCATCCTTCTTTGCTATCCCTGCTTTGAGCATACACCTGCTGAAGATTGAACTTCAGGGCTGTGATCATGTTCTCGTTATACCTAGCACGCTGCTGCCAAGCACCAGCTTCCACTGAAAGCTGCTCCATTCGCTGTTCTAGCTCGATGTTTTTCTTGTTAATACACTCCACCTCGGCTTCTTTTTCACGTAACTTTTTAATAATTCTTTCCTCTACAATCGAGAGAGTTTGGAGTTGATTCGCTTGGATCTTCTCTAATATGGAATGCCGTAGCCTATCACCCTATTAATAGAATGAGGATTAGGATATGAAGGTATAAGGTTAAATTTTCATCTTAAAAAAAATGGTTAAATTCAGGACCCACAATCCACACACTATTGATATAGCCATATAGGCATTCTTGATGTCATACAACATCGCAAAGAAAACCACTGTGGAAATTACTCATGTGATTAGTAGAGGTATGTCAACTTAGACACTCAAGATTAAAGAAATATGACAAGACACTCGTTCAAAAGCATCTTAAATAATAGAAAGCCAAGCTCAAAATCTAAGGGAACCAACACTCCGAATCAGTCTAAACGGAGAAAATAACCAGAAAGCATGCCAACACATAGAAACAAACATCATGGTCATCAAAACGCCATGACAATTATCAAGAAATACGTACAAGATCCAACAACCCACTAATTTTAATGTTCTGCAGAAAATAATTGAAGACACTACATGATAGGATCAGCAAACCTCCATTTAAGTAAAGGGAAAATTTAAAATAATAAGTTAGTACGAATCAGGACTCAGAAGGGTATCTTAGGTATGGAGGGAGATTAAGACCCTCGGGTTGAAGTAACTAGAATGAGTATAAACGAACAATGTACCACCTGATTAGAAAGTCTTATACTTCTTTTCAATGCTATACTCATATACCAACCCAGCTACGTCAGAAAGTCCTATACCTCGTCCGAACTTCTGTTTCTTAAAGAGGTATGCTTGGGCTCGGGAAGGATTTCACTTTTGATCAAAAGAATGTAATAAAAGTAGTACTTAATTAATTAGTATAAGGTACAGACTCAGACCTCTAAAATAGTCTTGAGTACCCTGACTTTTCTCCCTCATGCAATTTTCCAGTTCAGTAAATACTCTATATATCTATTGTTATAAAAGTCTGGTAATCCAAACCTGAACTTTGAGGAACTTCTCAATTTCTTCGTCCTGTTGCTGCAATTCACGATCAATGTCATCGCCTACAAGAGAAACCAAAGGAGAGTCTCCGGTCGAAGCCATACGAGTGTTGTCAAGAGATAAACCCAGTCCTGTAGAAACTGGACGTTGCTGCAAGAAATCAATGGATGATATTTGGGAATTGTTCTCAAAAAGATCTTGCTCTTTCAATCTCTTCTTCTTGGGTTCAATGCCATACATCCAGTGTAAATCTGCTACTCCATCACTAGCATCCTGACCAGGGGCTGTACCTGGTGCAAACCCGACTACGTTAGCTAGTATAACAGAAAAATACATGCGGGAAACAAAAATGTTAGCTAAAATAAAAGAACTGGCCCAGACAACTAAAATAAAAGCCAGATGAAACTGGCCCAGACAACTAAAATCAAGTCCAAAGTCTCTAAACAATTGAACAAAATAAACCAAACGTTTTGGGAAGAAATAGCGTTTTCTTTAAATGTTATACCAACAAACCAGCAAAAACTATTACAGCTTTGAAATTCGACAAAACCCAAAATTTCTGGAGAACAGCGAGCTGACAGAAATAAAGAAATACAGACAGACAAGAAAAGAAAAGAAAACAAGAAAATTTACATGGAGGAACGTAAGGAGGATGCTGGGAATGATCCTGCAAATTAAAGGAGTTGAAATAGGAGATCGGTTGAGAAACATGACCATCGGCAGTGTATAAGTTGCTGCAATTAGATAGCGGAAAGCAAAATTAGAAGAATGGAAACAGATTGAAAAGGGGGAATCGCTAGGGTTTTAAAAGAAAATTTTTTGTGGTTTTACATTGTGGGGAAGAAAAATTACCGAAAAGATATAGATTGGTGTTGCTGTTGGTGTTGAGATTGATAGTGTTGTTGGTAGTGGTTCTGAGGAAGAGCCATGGAGCGATGAATTCCCCGAGAGAGAAAACGGAGGAAGGAAGAAAGGAAGAAAGGAAGAAAGGAAGAAAGAAGGTGGAGATCAAGTAGATAGCTTGTCAACACCAATACGCCACTGCTGCAAATTTTGGCAAACTTTCGTCAATTTTGTTCCACACCCCTTCAACTCTACGGAATTTGCAATTATGGCTACGGCCTTTGTAGGCCCAAATTCTAGATTCCGCATTGAAGGCCTATATTTGTGGAGGGAAAGCTCGGCCCATTTTATCTTATACGGGCTTTCATCGACCCAAATTGTGAATTCCTATGAATGGGCCGAACCGTACCCTGTAAATATTCTAGAATTTAAAAATATTTGTATTTTTATAATTCAACATTTATGCTATTTTTCAAATGAAAACATTTTATTTAATCAATTTTAAGCTGGGCATGGAATTTACTTTTTATAGTTTTTTGACCCTACAGCGTATAGTGGATCACAAATAGAAAAAGAAAAGTGGAGTTAAATATAAATAATAAATGATAAAATAAAAAAATAAAAAAAAGAAGCTAAAAATAACAAAAATCAGTATCTTCATTTGATACACTGAAGGTGGAGTTAATGTTAATCCAACCTGAAGAAGAAAAATGTGAACAAAGTTGATCCAATTCCAGACAAAGTGGACATTCATTTCTCTTTACTAAAAACATTAAAAAAAAATTGGTTTTAGTAAAGAGGTTTTGAAGAATAGCAAACCCTAAACCTACCATGGAATCAAACTCCTTTAAAGCATCTTTAATGGAGGTTTTTTTGTTGTATTTTTCAAAGTTTCAGGCATCACGTGCACATCAAGGTCACGTGCGAGGTCCCTCATGAGAAAAAGACAACAGCCATACAATTGTTTTTGTAAATATTTATTGCTTTTTTAAAAAAAAATAAATAAATAAAATAATGTGTGAGTGAGAGAGGAAATCATTGCACGACAAAGATATCCAAACCCTCTCTCCAATATTCCAAACTTTTAAACTACATTACTTTTTTTTATTTTTATTTTGCCTTTTGATGCTTCTTTTTAGATAAAACTCTGCGTTTCACCACAGCTGTATTCTTTTTTTTTTTTTTCAGAGATGAATTTTAATGTCATGAAATTAAATGTGCCTTATCCCTATTAAAAAAAAAACATATATTTATGAAAAAGGAAAGTTCAATAGAGGCACAGAGTTACACATTGGCCTGCCATGGTCAAACTTTTCAATTTTATAAAATAATAATTTTTTTTTTTTTAAAAAAAAAAAGGAAAACCAGAGAAAAGTGAAAGCATAAAAGAGAGTGGCATTTAGGCAAAGTGGGTTGGTTTGTGTAGCAGTCAATCATCACTATATCTGGTCTGAACCAACAAGTTCAAAAACCCTTAGGGTTTTTCAAATTCCATTCCGATTATACTTTAAGTAGCAAAAACCTAAGGTTTCTAATGGGGCGAGGGAGGATGGAGGGTATAAGAGAATATTATTAGATTAGGTATAGATTAGGATGAATGTTGGGGAATCATTGTTAAATAAAGCCTTTCCATTGAAATGAGAGAAAGACAGAGATTATTGAATCAGATGATATGATATGATAGCTTTCTTTCTCATCAAAATTATATATAAAAATAATCAAATTTTGGGCCCTGACAATATTTTATTTATTTAACTCTCATCATAATTAATTAAACTACAACTATTTAATATTTTCAACACCAACAAAACAAACTGTCCTTTCCTTTTCTTTTCTCCTTCGTGTCAGCACACACACATTACTCATTTAATACTTACTGTCTTTCTCATAAATAATAATAATAATAATAATAATAATAATCAATTTGCCCTTGTTTCTGTGTAGAACTGAAATGAAGAAGAAGAAGAAGAAGAAGAAGAAGAAGAAGAAGAAAAAAACTTTCCATTTAAGAACCCTTTTTTTGGGGTACTGATTCTGTATCACACATTAATTCTACTGAAAATATTCCAGGTCAAACCAATTTCAAATGAAGAAAAATAAGAACACTTTATGTTAATTTGAAATAATAATAATAGCTAGCGTCAATGAGGGTTATATACATATAGGAAATAACTTACAGTGCTATCACAAATTTAACGCACGCACACATTTTTCTAATTTCAATTATGATCGTCATATGAAATAATGCAGCACTGAAAAAAGGATTCCATTCCCCCTCTCTGGGATTTCTAACAAAAATTCCCAAAAAAAAAAAAAAAAAAAATCAGAACTAATTAACAAGCAGAAGGAGGCATGAGATTAAGGCCTAAATCGTCTTTTTCCAAAACCAATCTTGCTTTGTTGTTGTTGTTGATGTTGTTGTTAGGATTACCATACTCTGGATGTAACCGTTTCTTCGATTGAATCGCCACACCGAAAAGTTTCGTTTTTTGTTGTTGTTCTTCTTCTAGAATCGTCACGAAGCTTTTTGTTCCACCGTTATTATTCCGGATCTGACTCGATAGTTGTTGATGATGATGATGGTAATGGTTGGGTTGTCGTACAACCGGGAAGCCATCGGAGAGTAAGGACGTGGTGGTTGAGTATTGATATGAATTACTGGGAGCAACCGGCTTGACGTGGTTTTGAACGAAATAAATGATGTCGTTGTAGAGTTTTTTCATATGGGCTAATTCGGACATGAGCATATTGTTACTTCGACGGAGTCGTTCGTTGTCTTCAGACAGAGCGGTAACGGAGTTGTTGTTGTTGTTGTTGTTGTTATTGTTGGGTGGCGGCGAGTCAGACCAGTAATTGTTTTGGTCGTCGGAATCGGAAGGGGAAATGCTAAGTCGGGGGGTGGGGAAATGGTAAAAAGCGGGACTAAGTGGAGAATGAGATTGGTGGTGTTGGTTAACGGTAACTTGTGGTTGAGCGGTTTTCCGTCTATGGATCTCACATAATAAATGCTTCTCCCCTTTTCTAAAGAACTCATTCGCAAATTCCCATCTATCCGGCACAATTTTTCTAAAACCCTAAATAAAAAAAAAAGGAATTGAAGTTAAAGAAATAAAATGGGATTGAAATTAAAAATAATAAAGGGATTAAAATGAAGAAGAACATACATAAGTGTTGAGCTGGCGTACGAAGCTAGAGAAATTGTTGTGTTTGAAATAGTTAGGGAGGAGATCTCTAGCGAATTCAGGAGGACGCCAAACGACGAAGGTAGTGTCATCTTCACCCCATGAAACAATATGGTCAGTGGAAGGATCATCGACGAGTTGGTAAGTCTTGGTTAAAAATGGAGCTGGGATTGCTTTGTGTGAGTCTAATGAAAGCAAAACGCCTTCACAATTATCAAGCATTAGAGCCATTTGAGAAGATCAGACGAAGGGAGTGGGGAGTGGGGAGTGGGGGGGTGAGGGGGGAAAGAGGAAAGGTATTGTGGAGTTTAGTGTGTGTTTTTTGATTTTATATTAACAGATTTTGGGAAGGTGGGTTTTTGTGGGAGAGTGAGAGAATATGTGTCTGTGAAATAAGAGGGTTTCAAGACAAACCCGTGACAATGTTTTTTTTTTTTTTTTATTTAAATAATAAATAAAATAAAATAAAATTTAATATTTCTATACTGACATTCATCCCCTTTCCGCACCCACTTAAAAATCACCACAAGAGGTGATATATACTGCAGTGCCATATCCTTGTTCACCATTCTACACCGGTCAAACCTTTTTTCTTTTTCTTTTTTTTTTTCCTTTTCCTTTTTTTTTTTTTTTTTTTTTTTTTACCGTTCATAACAACAAAAATTCCAAATGTTACCGTCCAATCTTTTGTACTTATATGAGTGTGAAGATTTAATACGATTTCTTGTAAAAATAGATTAATAGACTTGATAATATATAAATTAATATTATTTTTGTTTAGGTTACAGATTTAATTGTGACAAATTAAAAAATGTATGTATAAATGATTACATATTAGGATTTAGGGAGTAAATGGTTATGGAATTGAGTTAAAAGGATTATATTGTTAGTGTGTGAAAAAATGTTATTTGAAGGTTGTTATTATTAAGACAGAAACACACAAACAATACAGTTTTGTATTTACGTAGGAGGTTTAGTTTAGGGTAATGCAGGATAATAAATGCTGACAACTAAGCGAAATTAAGAGGGTGTCTTTTCCCGAAATAAGAAGAAACGCAGGGGTATTTATGTAAATTAGTCAAACTTACAAAAAAAGAGGGTAAGTGGTAAAAACTGTAAGATGTTTCCCCGAGGAAGGAGAAGAAAAGAGAAGCGAAGCCATGTTTTGTTTTGTAACTTAGCTTTTGTTCTTAATCTAGTGTTGAAATTCTAGTTTAATTTTAGTCTTTATATTTTTAATAAATATTTTTTTTTTAAAAAAAAATAATAATAATAATAATAATATTTTAAAAATAAATAAATAAATAAAATGGGATGGCAGAAGAGATATTATAAGGTAAAGTATACATCGAACTACGTGATGGGACTTAAAGCCTGTTTCCTTCTCTTTCTATAATTTTATCTATTTCCATATCCTTCTTCTTCTTCTTCTTCTTCTTCTTCTTCTTCTTCTTAATATTCCAAACTTCAATACTCACTCACATCATATTACAATTTAAAACTTACTGCCTTCTTCTTCTTCTTCTTCTTTCTGCTCTTTATTACCCTTTCAGCCTCTCCTTTTGGCTCTATTCAATTATTTTTTTTTTCTTTTTCTTTTTAATGACATGTCCAGGTGATTGAATTATTGCCCTCAAAAGTTCCCATAAAAATTAAATAATAATAAAATAAAATAAAAAAGTAATCTTTTATTTTTCTTTTGTTTTTTTACAGCTTTCGTTTTCTTTGTAGTCACCCAAGAAATAAGAGAATCTCTCTCTCTCACTCTCTCTATCTCTATCTCTATCTCTCCATTATAATTAACAATCATCTCTCTTTTTCTCTTTATACTTTGGGGGAAAAAGAAAAAAAAAAGGAAATAAAGTTTTGAATTTTGTAGCGGATATGATGATGGAAATATTGAAATTGAAAAAGGGGTTTAGGGGAAATATAATTTGAATTATTTAGGGATGAAGAAGAGTGGAGTATGTGTACTGATACAGGTGTCATGATTTCAACAATATTGTGTGGAAGCTTTTGTGCAATGAGTGTGGATTGAAGACATATATGTATGCATAGGGTTGAGGTTTCAGGAATCCCCATATTGTAAAAACTTTTTACTTTCTTATATCAATTCTAACTATCGGTATCATAAACCAAATATATTTGATTCAGGTCTGTAGGGTCCAAACCAAGCACTCCATAGATGGGTTAACAAAAATGATGAGTAATTATTTGTAAATAGATATGCACCTGATTATCTTGTATCATGCATCATCCCCACTTCCATCTCTCATTATTGGCAGAACAATATCTCTCACTTTCTTTTTATATCTACTGTTTTTTTTTTTTTTTTTTTGTATTTTGATTTAATTCTGTGACATTCTCCATTAATTATTGGAAAAAGCAGCTGTATTTGGTTTAAATGCTCAAGAAAAAACATCCAACTTCATTAATTATCACATCGTTTCCTGTGCTTTTTTCTTAAAATCATCATTCTTATTCTTCTCTTCTATTCATGAAACCATAACATTTCTTTGTTTAATATTAAAACATAAATATGCAATTAACTATTATTTACATTAGGTTTATTGGTCCAAAGTTAGAAAAAAAAAATATCCGTAAACTAAATTTTAAAATACCTAAATATTATTTTCTTATTCCTTCAATAATGTCTCACCTCTTTTTTTCCCTTTATTTATTTAGTTTAATGTTAAAAAGTTTTAATCCACGGGTTAATTAAGCTTAGCTTAGTAGTACTTTTAATTTTGTTACAATTTGATCATTACCGCATTTTAAAATCGACATAACTAAGGTTGAGTTGCAGTAAATGTACGATTACTATGTGTTAATATTTTCTATATGATTGTGTGTGTAGTTTTAAGATGGATGTGTCGACCACCATCTCGATAACACTATATGAAGCTACAGTATCTAGTGCATTAGGGTTGGTACGATCGCTCTTGTCTCTCCTCTTATGTATCTATCTATCAATAAAGTGACTCCTAATGTTTCCTTATCGTAAAAATAGAAATATTTGATGTTGGTTTACAAAGTTGATTTAATTTTCATGCTACGCATGTATGTTGTAGCACAAAGAGGAATGACAATACTGGGCAGTAAAGTAAAGAAATGAAATATTAAAAATTAATAGATAGATTTTTGTTTTTTCTTCTGTGAAGTGAGATCTGCAAGTGTTTTTACAACTAAAATACTATTGTAGCATCCCCTTTTTCCATATGCAACACCAATTAGATAGCATTAGGTAGATAGATATTAAACAATACAAAAAATATCACACAACACACACACACACACACACTATGATCATTTTATTATTAAATAAAAAAAAAATGAAGTGGAGAAAGTGAAGGCAACTAAGAGCTGGGTAGCTAAGTAGAGTGCTTTTATTTTGTGTAGGGTTTATAAATACAGAAAGGGGGAAGAAAACAGAGGCAGAAAAGTGATTCTGTAGAGCTCAATTCCCAATGATGAATAAAAATAGGTATATACTTTTGTTGCTGTATGGAAAGAGCAAGAAGAAGAAAGAAAGAAAAAGGAAAGGAAAGGATTTTGGTGTTATATATTATTGCAAATGATCCAACATTACATTATAACACATTGGTTTGGTTATGTAATAGTAATGTTTGAATTTTCGTAATTTGACAACATTAATTGTACTGTATTTTGGTTCCACAGAAACACTGATCTGTCTCTGGGGTTTGTGCACAGCGGCTGACACGGAAACAACCAAACTCCTCTTCCTAACAACAATAATAATACTTAAAAAAAGCTGCTAAACAAAATAAATATTGTTTTGGTTTTTTGTTGTTTTGTATAAGAAAGAGTATGGGGGGGTATGCTCTCGTGAATCCTGTCTTCCTGGTTTTTGCTTTTTTATATCTATCTATATATATCTATCTATCTATATATATATATATATATATATATATATTAACTAAGTTTATCACCCACTACCCTTATTTTTCCCTATTCATCTTCAACCTCTCTCTTTTTGGATATATTTGTTCTTTTAATTCCTCCTTTCTTCATAAAAACTCTCTACTACTTCCTTTTCATTTCTTACTGATATATGACTTTAAAACATAATGTTAGACTATTATTTTATAAATATATACATCGTCGTAACTTCATCGTTTTATCGTTGAAGCACGTGAAAGTCGTACGATTTTTTTTTGTTGTCCATACTTTATTAATAATAATTGTTAAATTGGATCGATAAGAACGAAATTAATGTGTTTTGATAACCTATATTTTGAACATGACTTTATCTTTTTGGATCTAGTTTTTCTTTTTTATTTAATCTATGTTATATTTATGTCAATTATAAAGTCATTTTTTTTCATACTTTGAAGTTTCTTTTCAAACAAAATGAAAGGATGATACCCATTCAGAAAAATATGATATAACTTTAGAAAAAGGAAAAAGTACTATTAGACAACCAAAAGTACTTTTCGGAAATTTTGTGGTAACACTATGGTTCAAACATCAAAGTAATTAAAATGTGTATTTTATAAGTGAAAATATCTAAGTAATGTTTCTAACAGAAATGTGTAACTTAAAAATAATATTATTATCGGTATTGATTATCTAGTTGAGATAGAGCGACGAAGCCTTCACCAATTTATCAACAGTAGTATGATATTGTTTATTTTGGATATAACAACTATAATAATTTTGCTTTCGATTTCACTCAAAAATATATTAAGAGAATGATCGTGAGTATAGAAGCGATGATAATTATCTTTATTGATATAAAATCTCTTATAGTGAAACGAAAAACAAACCAACCATAGACTTGTTACCTATTACACCATCTTTAAAGATACGTGGAGACTTGTTATCTCCAATAAAATCTTTATACTATTGAAGATAATTGTTTTCACTTATAATAAGAATTTGATTCGTCCGAATTCGTATAAATATAACGGTCATAAAACATAAATCTCTCCATTTCATGAAATCAAGTGGTGGAATTTTCACTAACATTAAAAAAAATAATAAAAAAAGTCCAAACCGACTCTAGAAAATGTTCTAGGATTCTTCTGTGGACAGTGCAATAATGATGAAATTGCATATTTTTGTTTTTATTCACAAAAATCAAATATAGTGTATTAAAATGTAGTTTTCAAACAATATCATCCCATCAATTTTTATAAACATGGAGGGAAAGAGAGTTTAAAGAGAAATTAGAAATTAGAAAAAAGAAAAATATATTAAAATATAGTAAAATGAACTAAAATGAATTTATAAAAATTCGACGATGGTCAATGAAATTTTATTATATTTAGTAAATATAATAAATTGAGTTTAAAGAAATAACGAGAGAAGTTAGTATAAGATAATTATATTAATATTTGAAATTGGATTTAAAAAAAAAAAGTTAGTAAAAGAGGTAGAGTGTAAGAGGTAATTAAAGAGAAAGAAGGGGTGGTGGGTCCAAGAATCAAGCATGGAAGATGATCAAGATATCATATGATGATGGGTATTGTTGTTTGAATAATACTAGACAAAAAAAAAAAAAAAAAAAAAAAAAACCTCCTTCTTCAATAAGAAAACAATTACCCCTGGCCCCACTTCAACTATATATTCTTAAATATTTAATTTATTAATTTAAAAAATGAATTTGTAATTTAGAAATTGTCAGCAACTGAGACAGATCCTACCGAGCCCACCACCCATGACTCCTCCAATATAAAAATATATATATATATATATATATCAAATTTAATTTTAAATTTGTTGTGTATATGTATGTATTGTATATGTTTTAATAATGTTGAAGAGGCAAAGACCAAGAAGATTCTATTCTAATTTATAAAACCCAGTGAAAGTGAAACAACGCCCCTACCCACCACCCCACCCCCTATCTCACATCACCACCGCCGTTACTATATTATTATTATTTTCTATATTATATATATATATATATATATATATATATAAATAAATAAATAAATAAAAGAAGAAAAAAAAAAAGTAGGGGGTTAGCTTAGGAGTGTAGTTATCAGTTATTATTAAATAAAAAAGGTTGTGTTACAATTTCTGTAGGAGAGCCTATAGCACAGAGAGAGTACGGATAAAAATGTAAATAGGTTTTGTTTTTTTTTTTTAAAAAAAAAAATATGTAATTGGCATATTCATATATTCCTCACTACTACCAATTACTAATTACCATATTCCAATTAATTAATTAATTTTATTAGCCCAAAAAAAAAAAAAGAATCTAATTAATCCCAACTGTAAAAGACAATAATATCTACAACCTTCTTTCCTATTTCCCTATTTTGTCTCATCTTATATTCTATTACTCCTTAATTAAATTATTCAAAACCCCTTCCCTATTCATCTTCTTTCAAATTCACACCACCTCCTTTTAATTCAAGGCTACTTCCGTCTTTTCCATCTTCTCAACAATTAAATAATAATGTCACTTAATTTTTATTAGAAATTAAATAGGGAAGAGGAGAAAAAAGAAGAAGAATTAGAGAGATTGTGATCATAATTGATGAACAAGAAAAGATGTCAACTCGCTGTTTTATGGGACACGACATCTCTATGTCCTAATTATCTCGATAAATTATTTTTTTCCCTTTTTTTTTTTTTTTGTAATAAGAAACAAATGCTTCGAGCAAATAATATTTAAAACATTTTTTTAAAAAAAATTGGTATTTTTTCCCTCTTTATTCTTGAGGAATCTATGAAATAAATTCCCATCAATTACGTGTAAAGTTTGGTTGGTCTAAAAGGAGATGAACTAACACAACTTTTTATTTCCCCATTGTGTGTGTATATACTGGGTCTGAATTCTTAAGTTTTCAACTTTTGGCCATGCTTCAAATCAACTCATAAATTCTCTCTGCCCATAACAAAATAATTATCAATAATCTAATTTAAATTACAAATTTAGTCATTAATAAACTTTCAAATTTATATTTTGAATTTACTAGCTAGGTATTTTGATAGACATAGTGTTGAAGATGCAATCAAAGTCCCACGTTGGTTAAATGATGACATGATCGTTGGTTTACGAGGAAGGACAACTATCTTCAATGGGTATGAAGTATTTTGAGGTGGAGGTCTTGTTGTTCCTAGCACATGAATTTCTATCACAAAACCAATGAGTAATCATTTAAGTTTTTTTTTTTATAAATTATGAGGTCCTTCCGTCTTTTTAACGTGGGATTATTAACAAACTTTTGGGTTCATGATCGATGATTTAACAAGATATTAAAAGTAAGATGGCATGTGTATTTGAACACTGTAATGTTATCTTCAAAATGTTTTTTTTTTTTTTTAAAAAAGTTTTGGAGTGATTTTCATTTCAAAATGATTACTTCTAAAAATGCCCTAACTCTCACTAAACTTGAGTAAGAGGTAGTTTTGACACAATTCATAGAAAGATGAGCTTATATATTTTAAAATCAACTTATTTAATTTATGTTTTCAAATGTATGTAGATGGAAAAGAGAAAGAAGAAGGTAGTGTACTTGATAGATGTATTGCAGAATTGACCAAATGAATTAAAGAATGTGTTTAAAGTATTTGGCTTTTTATGGAGGAATCTATGAAAATTATATGTTAAAATAATTAAGGGATTTCATTTTCCATGCAAAAGCTAGATTCCCCTTAGAAAAAAAAGCAGCTTCCTGCAATTCCAAGACTGATATATCTTTCTCTAATACATAAAGTCTCAAAAGGGTCTCCCCTCCTCCCTCTCCCTTAAATCAAAATATAGTTTTAGACTTTAGTAGGGCTTCTCTCTATTTTCCCCTATCAATAAAAGAGAATGAATTTTAAGCATCCACTTTTTGAATTTACACCAAAAGCAGAGAAATAGTGTATAGCTTTGTTTTTAATTTCCCTCTCCATTATCTTCCTTTCTACTTTCCCTCTACTTTTTCATTCTTTCTCCTCCCCCCCCCTTTATTAAAGATACAATCCTCATCAATCTCAATTCTAGCTTTAAAAGCACTTTATATGTTACATACATGTCATTTTCTGATCAAATGCTACAATATTCCCTATGATAATCACCATGGATTATATACATATGGAGGGAGCTATCTTGATGAATCCAAGAATTAAATCTCTCACTTATTAATACCTTTTGCTTTTAATTGATGCAATGATGAGACCACGACAAACCCACATGAGCAATAAATTGTATGTTAAAGATATTATGAAAACTATAAGATTCAAATCTTGGATTATTCTTTATGCATGATGGGGTTTAATCTTGATTTTATTTAATAATTAAAGCTTTTTTTTAAAAAATCATTGGTAATGAATCTACTTGGGTTGTTCTATTATTCTCATTTGGATTTAATTAGATGATTTAATTTGTTGGTTTCGTTTCTAATGATGATGATGAAGAGAGAGAGAGAGAAAGAGGGAACATATAAGGCTGTTGGATCACATGCACATCACAAATCAAAACCTTTTTAGTTTCAATAACTTCTCTTCTTCTCTTCTCTTCTCTTCTCTTCTCTACTTTTGATAGTGAGTGTGTGATGAAGGTTAAAGAGAAAAGTCGAATAATTGAAAAAAAAAAAAAGAAAACAGATTAATTGGTCCCATTTTATGTAACCTAAAGCTGGTTAATTATATATAATGCGTTGCTACTTGCTTCCCCAATCCAAGGGATTCCATGACACGATTTATATGGCATATGGGTCCCTTCATCATCATCATCATCATCATCATCATCTTTTTTTTTTTTTTTTCAATTGAGATTAAGAATAACATTTAATTTGTTGGGAGAGAGAGAATTTATTTCAAGCTACAACGCTGTCATAAAATAGTTGATAAGAGGTTTGAACAAAAGAATGTGACATTGAAAATCCGCTTTCCTGTAAATTGTAATTACTACTAATTTGTACGTCTCATATAGTAATTATGAGGGATATGACATTGAAAATCTGAGTAAATGATGTGGAAAATGGGATGTATCTGAGAAGTAGGATATGAAGTTAAACCTGATGATCAGAGAAGCCAAAATGTAGACCTCTAAGTTGTCTTTTCTTCTTCCATATATATATATATATATATTATAAATATCTGTCACCTTCCAAGAACATAGAAAGAAGTTCATGAATATTCACCTCATTCGTAAGATTCGTTGCATTTACAGAATTAAAAAAATAAATAAATAAAATTAGGGAATGGCAACAAGGAAGATGGAATATGCTGATTTTCAAACTTTTGAATCTCATTGTCAGTCATTAATTTGTCGGATCATTACCTAACCCTCTGTCTTTGTTCCTCACAGTATTTTTCTTCTTTTTAGATCTTCTATCCAAGACCCATTTATCAACACCGCCCTTTAAACCGCTACACGCTCTATTAGATAAATTACAAGTTATTACGTGACAAATTTATTTTTTTAATAATAAAAAAAGAAAACGAGTATAGTCTAGACTACATTCAAATATTACTCTTATTTATAATCCTTTATAGCCATTGTTGAGAGAATTTTACATTGAAACAGTCAAGACTTCACGCTCTTTAGAATTAATACACTCAAATTTAGAATGTTTTTTTGAGAGAGATCATAGATTGGGTAGTGAGAAATATGGGGATACGACGTTAAAGCTAAAAGATTATGGTTCAATTCATGGTAGCGAACTATCTTAGTTGAAGTGGTGCATGTAAACTGACGTAGACATCTAAGGATATAAAAAGACAATATTTTGTTTGAGTGTAAAAAATAGATATGGAAGGAATAATGTGGTTTAGTTATTATATATTATATTTAGAGAAGAAACAGGGAGTGCAGATGCGTGAGAGGAGGAACAATCACATCGTTGAAGTTGACGCTTAACTAACCATTTGGAAAGGCTGATTTAAGTTCCCAGAGCTTCAAATTCTGTGGAAGACCACCACACCACCACCCACCACCACTACACATCCCCGGGAATAACAGCCAATCTTCATTTTAACACAAACTTCTCAATTTCCAACGCTATTCTCAATTTTAATAATTATTTTCTTTTTAGAACGACAAAGATACGTTTTATTATTCAAATGTAGATGAGAAAACACGGCCAAAAAAAAACTTACAGAAACACATGCAATAGTTAGGTGTGATCTAGGTTAAATGGAAGCACAAAGCGCCTCCATGTATGAACCAAGTAATAGATGAATGTTGCAAATTAGATGTTGTTTGTGGGTTTGAATTGAACAGTGTTGCAGTAGATCAGAGAGTACTAGAGAGAGAAGTAGTGGTACTTTTGAGTTTGATTATAATAAGATATATAATAAATAAGATATATGTATGGTTGTTTGGAAAGACAAATGGAAGAGAGGAATCAAAAGACCAAAGGAAGAAGACAAAGCAACAAGGGTTAAATTGGTTGTTTCTTCTGTCTGTATTGTATTGGCAACCTCTTCTTCTTCCTTTTTTCTTTTTTTTTTGTCTGACTCACTGACCATATATGACAGACAGTGTATGAAAATTAAACTGCATGCTGCTCTGCCCTTTCTTTACCTTGTTTATGATGCATTTCCATTGCATTCCAAATCCTATCTTATCTTTTCCCCTCTCTTCTTTCTCTCTCTAAATCAATTTTCCACACCTCTCTTTAATTTATACACTCACATGCTATACCCCCCCCAAAAAAATAATCATGTTTTATTATTTTCTTAATATTATTTGGTATTCTACATCACATTCTTATTGATAATATCGACAAACTACACTACACACTCTATTTTTACTTAAATTAATTCTTCAGATTTAGGAAGCTGCATATTTTGGTTATTAATTGAGTTTTGTTTCCTTTTTCATTAAACCACGTGACTTTGTCTCTGTGTTTTGTCTATATCTTGTAATTAAATAATTTACAATCATCATATTATTTAATATATATATATATATATATATGAGATTTTCATATGGTTCAAACTTGAATATAGTTCAATATCTAACGTATAAAGTACTTGTATTAATCACATATCCCTATAATTTTCAATTTTAACGATGGCTTTTTGAACTAAGAGTGTGAAATTATTGTAATTATTATAAAGTTGTTATTTAATTTTTAACAATGTACAAGTCATTTTTAAATGTCTCTTTTAACCACTCCTAATCTATGGGAGTGTTTGTGAAAGAAGAAGCTTTATTGGAAGACTTTGTGAGACTACGTGAGAAACATACAACACTTTTTCTGTAGATTGTAATAGCAAAGTTAGAATTAGTATAACTCAATTGATATATCATTTGTATTAGTGATCAAGAGGGTTGTAATTCAAATCTCTCCGACTAAAAAAATCACAACTCTTTCTTTTAATTGTTGTAGATTTCGGCTAGAAATGATATAGTAAGGAGATCGAGTAAAGGCCGTATAGTTGGGGGATTCAATTATTATTCTAATGATCAAAGGACACTGTTGAATAAAAGCAAAGTTTGTTTCTTTCTACAACGTGAATCGATGCGTCTAATCCAAGAGTTTTCATCAATTACGTGTAAAGTTAGGTCATTATTTGACACACACATAAGTTAATTTGAATGATTTTTCTTTATTTACAACTCAGGAATGCCTCTAAACTAATGAACTTTTAGGCCATACATCAAATCAGGTGAGAATATTGCTTTTGCTTAAAGATGAAAAATCAAAGAATTATTTGATGTCTTATTTCCTTTTTAATTAGTACGCATATACTACGTAGGATTATTATTATTATTATTATTATTCGAACAAGGATATACTAACTTATTTGGCGAAATGGCATGCATGCACTATCAATATTCATATCTACATTCGTAAAAAAAAAACATCTCAACTAGGTGACATCTCGTAGTGTCTCATCATACCCTAGACCCGACAGAGAAGAAATCATTTTGCCACATGAACAAAAGTTGGAGAGGCTTGAAGAAAACTTTCTAATTTTTAATGACATAAGTCTATCAATGTCTATTAGTGTTTATCATTGTTAAATTCTCTTTTTTCTTTTCGAAGGAAACACATTTCTAAAACAATTATTCAACCAAAAGCAAAAGCCATCTCAATACAATAATAACTAAGGAGAAGCAGTTAGGCATAAAAAAGTTGAGCCCATCATCATGTTCTTCAAAAAGGTGAGAAGGATAAATAAATTCCTTAAAACAAAACAAGGAGATGAATTCTTCAGCTCTTCTTCCTTTCATCATTTGTGATTTTCATAGAACTCATGAGAAGCCCAAATGAAAAAAAAAACATATATAAAGTTGCCCCTAGCATTTTTAGCACAACTCATTGTTACTCACCTTTTCCTGCCTTAGTTACAACTTATAACCTCTGTCAGATCAACGTATGCTATTCTGATGCGTTTTCCTAATCCCATTATCTCCTGGTTAACATATAATTTGAGATATATAGTTGTGGATTTTTCATCTTACATCCAAATTTTGTATTCATTGAAGTAAAATGGGTAGAAATTAAAAGATTCTGTGGTTCAGAAAGGACAGTTTTGTATGTGATGATAATGATGAAAGAATTTTTAGGAAAAAAAAAAGAAGACTGCTTCGCCAACTCCAAGAATTTGATGCCTCTTTCTCTAAGAATCTAAAGTGCAAAAAGGAGTTTCCTATTACCAAAAAAAAGAAGAAAAGAGAGTGACTCTGTTGTTTTTGTTAAAAGCATATATATATATATATATATATATATATATATATATATACAGTGTGCAGAACTAAGAACTACAGCTTGTGTTTGTGTCAATTCTTTTTCTTCCATTTCCATTATTTCCTTTTCCCTCTCTTTCTCTATAATTCCTTTTTCCATCTCTGTCCACTTTTTTTTTCTTAAAGACATAAATTAGCTCAATTTTCAGCAAATTCAAATGCAAAAGATCCCACCTTCTACTCATAACTTTAAATTCCCACAACATGTCACTGCATTTTTCTCTAAATGTGATTAAAGTGGATATAATATAAGCTGATCAGTTTTAAAATAGGACAATACATTGATTAGGATGCACTTATCTATGTGTTTTTTATCTCTCCATCATGTGGAAATAAAATTAAAAGTGACATGTAAGATGCACCCAAATGTATTTTCTAGGTGAACGGAAGAATGTTTTGAGGATGAGAATATTGCAAGTAAAGGGATGTACGGTAGCAACATGCATCGTGGTGGGGAAACTTAGATTGGGACTAATGATGCTTCCTTTCCCTTTGTCCTACACCTAACACCATCATGCCTTTTTTTTTTTTTTTTTTTGGTAACCCACAAAAACAAATTCTATACTTCCAAATCTAACACCCTTTGTTAGGACATAACCCACTACCTTATCCCCATCCCATCTGTTATAACTTTGTAAATTTTTAGGTATATATGTTTTTTTCTCTGTACACCCTTTTTGTTGTGGAAGAGGGTTTTGGGGTTTGAAGGGTAAAAATAACAGTTTGGTAAACTTCTTTTTTTTATATCATACTTGTAATATTTACCCTTTTATTAATTGTGTTTGCAACAGATTTTGAAATGGAACACTACTTGACTGATTGCCATATGCTTTTCTTTTAACACAGGAGTATGAAAACCCTCTGTGAACTACTAGATGAATAGAATTTTTTACTTAAGGTGTGAGGATAGTGAACTACTAGATGAATAGAATTTTTTGCAAGTTCCGACTCAAAGAAATGCTAAATGTGGTATTTTTTTCATAGAAAATTGTATTTGAAGTTATATATA